>AP026135.1:612500-722500 GCA_030295235.1 Fistulifera solaris | reverse complement strand
TCTCTTGGATTCCGAAGAAGGATACTAAATACTCTAACTGACCGGACCAGAGAAAGGCTCATCCAAGTCCAATCTGAACCCACAAAACTGCGTGTCCGCGAAGATCTTGCCCTAAGTACACCTCCGGGTTACCCTCTCCCCTCTCATCGCTGATATGAGAAGGTTATGCGGTCAATGCACAATCCACATCGCGCCATGATCCTCACCAGGTACAGTTTCCGGTTCCGAAAACTTATTCCTGTTTCCTTGTTTCTCCCATTCAAGTATTTATTACTTGTAGTTATTTAATTGTGGAGCGGAACAAAGATGTTTCAAAAGCACCAGGGACTGACAACTAGGGAATGGCCCGTACATGGTACGTACATAGGCGGCCAAGCTCCATTTTGCACCTTCAATGGAAATTATACATTGTTTTGCTTCCATCCCATTCATTCGTCTTGCTGTAACTCTCTGTTTTTTCTTTTTCTTTTCCTTTCTTTTCTCATTCTTTCATTACTTCGTAAGATGAGTGCGGATAGCACAAAGAATTCCAAGAAACGGCGAACGACTTTCAGTCGAACCGACACGGTTCTCTTTGATCCGACGTCCATCGGTCTTCCGAAGGACTGGGCGTTGACCTCTTGGTCACCGCTCAAAGGATGAGCCTGTAAGATCCCTCAAGACGAACTGCAAGAGCTATTGAGGGATCTTAATTTAGGAGACGGTCAAAACATTGGGACCGCTCTTGGGAAAATTGCTCTTGATTGTAGTGTCCGTCAGACGCGACAAGGACACTACGTTATTTCCACGACAGATTTCTTCTTTCCGTTGGTAGATTCTCCGTACATGCAGGGACGGATCGGAGCAGCGAATGTGTTGTCGGATTTGTTCGCGGAAGGTGTCGAGCATTGTGATTTTGTGCTCATGTTATTGGCGGCGTGTCGTGAGATGCCGGAGGATCAGCGCACCATTTGTACACGAGAAATGGTGCGAGGATTTCGCGATGCGTGCGATGAATGTGGAACGGCCGTGACGGGTGGTCAAACGGTTTTGAACCCGTGGCCAATTATTGGAGGTGTTGCTACATCTATCGTAGCTGAGGGGGAATTTGTTCGATCGGATGGCGCGCAAGCGGGGTGACGTGATAGTTTTAACCAAGCCTCTGGGAACTCAAATTGCTGTGAATGTGAATCAGTGGAGGAGAGAAAACAACAAGTTATGGCAAAAGTGTGTGGATAAACAAGTGATCACACCCGAAGTAGCCGAAACGATGATGCACGACGCTGTTTGTTCTATGGCTAGGCTGAACAAGAATGCGGGAGGTCTTTTGTTGAAATACGGCGCTCATGCATGCACGGATGTGACGGGTTTTGGTATTTTGGGACATGCGCAAAATTTAGCGGATAATCAGGTGGCCGAAGTGGGCATGAGCATTCACACGTTGCCTTGTATCGCAGGGACCCCAGCGGTGAACGAGCACGTATTCAACTTCCGCTTGGTTGCCGGTTATTCGGCGGAAACTTCGGGAGGATTGATGATATGCTTACCAGAAGAAAATGCTACAGCGTATATGAAGAATCTCGAGGATTTGGACGGAAGTGTGTCATGGATTATTGGTCGTGTCGTGCAAGATTCGTATCGAAAAGCAAGTCTTGTGGATAATGTTACTGTGTTAGAGGTATAACAAGGAATGTACACTCTATTCAAGAGGGGACGCGTGATAAAAAGTTTGACTCTTATCTTTGTTTTGGAATGATGCAATGAAATGGATCTTTGTGGAAAAGCAACAACGATAAAATTCGATGAAAGCAAAACACTCCGTGCCCATCGCTTGCAACCGAAGAAATTCAGGTAGTGTTTTCTGGCGAAATGACGGCAATTGCGGAACCATTCAGCGACAACCATTTGCCCGATGCAAACGATTAACAATGTAAATCGTGCCAAGCAAACACTATCGAGTTGTCGTGGTTGTGAGTCGTAGATAAAAAATTTCGACTTAATTCAGACTGGTCAAATAATCATTAGATGTTGTCAACGACTTGGACTAAAGGTCGACTCAATTTTATGCTTTTTCCGTTCGTCATGATTGCGAAAGGATGTTATTAAAATTTTTGCATCGCTCTAAAATTTACTCTCAAGTCAAATAATTTAGGGGAGACATTTGGTGACTCAATCCATTTTAGTCCCGGTAAAGAATGACTTATGCGTTCAGTTTCTTTGTTTCACCATGGCGGTTATTCATTTCATAGCAACTCGCAGTTTATTCTTATCGTCTTTCAATCATGATTACAGTGGTATAAAGACCTGTTTTAGGATGTTATAGTCGTCACAGCGATATCGAGATTATCTGTCAAATACACAGCAATAATGGCTCATACGCCGATACGGTCTTTGTGCAAAGCGTTTATTCGGTGGAAGAAAGTATCTTTTTTCTGTTCGCTTGTGCTGCTTTTCTATTGAATTGCATACTTCTATTGCGGCGAACATCGACGAGTATTAATGTAACCGTGGTACATGATGAAGAGAGGCTTATTCACAAACCGGATTTGGTGATTGACATCATCACTGTCGGATCGATGACGCGGCCTCATTATCAAGAGGCACAACGTCAAACCCTTGGTTCACATCCTTCCGTACGTCATTTCTTTCGACTCAATGAATATAACGATACCGAAATTGACTGTCATCGCAATTTGACGATCGAGCAAGTGCACGCCATACGGTATCGTTGTTCGAAAGATCGAAAAAATACAACACTCTGCAATATTTTAATCGACTATTTGCTTCTCCGCAGTATCTTGAAAAGAAAGGTGAGAAAAAAGATAGAGCGCTGCTGTCAAGACATGCTCTCGGAGAATGGCAATCTCAAATACTTTCTCTCCAGGAAACGTTGCCGGCTGGCTGTGCGCACAAAAGCGACCAATCGATGGACTGTATACGATATTCCGGGACTATTATGAGCAGCAAAGCTTGCCCGACTATTTATTTCTACTTGACGATGATACTTATGTGCAAATGCCAGCTGTCCTTGATTATTTGCGGCAATACGATGGAGCACATGTCTTTGCCGGATGTTTGTCTCGGGTGCGGTGGATGAATTTCTCGTTCCCGTACGGAGGATGGGGCACTTTTTCGGCCAAAAGACCTTGGAGCTGTGGCGACATCGACTTTATTGTCAAAATAAAAAGACGAAGGCCGACTTTGAAGAGTTCGCTTGTCGGCGTTTGCAAGAAAATCAAATAGGCGAACTGCACGTGTTTCAAGAAGGCATGAGTTTATTGGAGCTCATGTATCGATACAGTGCGGATCAGTCCTATTTGAACTTTGATCAATGGAATGACGCGGGATTCTGTTTACATTCTGACACTGCTTTGGCCTACTTTATCAACTTTTATCGCATCGCTGAACATGCGACGACCGTTCCAGGGGGAGGACATCCCCGGGGTCCCGTAATGTACTACGAAGAAGATCGTTTGCTGGGATACAACGGGTCCGTGCGATTCGCCGGACAACAATTATACGGATCTCGGAAACAAAAGAAAGAATGTTTGCACAAAAACGACACTCTATGTACACGCTCGTCACATTTGTGTCATTACATCACGCCGCAGCACATGATAGACCTTTTCCATGAGCAGCAGCAACATCAAGTCTAGCTTAAGAATGATCGAAATAATGCACCGTACGCTAAAACTAAACATGTCTTACAATTGCCTTTACTTGTTTCCTTCCAATGCTTTTACATTGACTTGCATTTGCTGCAGATTCTCGTGCATACTTTTTTCTAGTTGTGCAAAGGCCAGTTCCGCCGATCCCAGCTGCTGTTGCAGAGCTGCCGCCACGGCTTCGGTCGCCGCCAAACGAGCACCCCACGTCGACGCTTCATTATGCTGTGCCGATAAGGCATGTAATCGCTGCACAAGAGCCGGTAAATGAGGAATGAAACCTTGTACCTGTTGCAGCGAGTCGTATAGTTCCGTCAACGTTTTATTGTCGACGCTACTAGTGTTCAGCGTATTCAATTTACTGCGCGCCTTGGCCGCTGCTTCCAGATCTTGTCGTATCGTCTTAGCCTTGCGTTGCAAAGCATCGACTTGCTTACTATCCCAACTTTTATTTCGTTCCTCAAGTGCTTGAAGTCGTTCTTGTATGCTCGGTTGACTCATCCTCTCTGCCTCCAATCGCCTCAGGCGCTTTTCCAAAGACACATAAACGCCATCCTCCTTTCCTTCACTATTTTCTGGTACGGGAGACAGTTCAATACTCGACGAAAGTTGTTCGGCGCGTTGCGACTGCAATAATCGCGTGTGCTGCAATTGCTCTTGCAATGCTTGTATTTGGTCCATGGAGATCATGGTCGTCGTTTCACTCGACAACTCGTGTTGCAATTGCTCTAACTCTGTTTGCAACCGTTTCAAACGCTGAATAGGACTTTCGTGACTCATTTGATCGGCAAAATGGCAAATGCCTGTTCTGTCGTCATGACAGACTCGAACACATCTTGCTGAATGTGCGGAGGCGGTTTGACCGGTGCCAGTGGTTCTAAGCCATCGTCCGCGTAGATGACTTCACCGCCCGCTTGATCTGCAGCATGGCTTGCTTCTGTACTCATTGTATTTTAGCACGATACTAATAATACTCCGGGGTAATAATGTTTTATCATTCATTTAACTGTCGACTGATGTCGACGCACGCACTGCGGTGCTGCGACGATTTTCCAAAACGAAGCTCATGACTGCAGTTGAGGAGTCTTGTCGAAAACGAATACACTTCAGGCTATAGTGAAAATAAAAGCCAATTAGTTTTGTCTGAAGAATTTTCGGCAACTACGATGAGCGACTAAAGTGATCATGCAATAAAGTCAATTTATTCCAACAATGATCATCAGCATATATCATGGAAAAATCATCCAAATGCTTCATCTCGATTCTTTGCGTTGAAAAGGCTCGCGATCGGTTCATTTCCCAAGCCACTGAAAAAACTGTCGAGCCAATGTGTAGACGACCTTTTTCCACGACTGGGTTTCAGTCGTGACCGAAATAAAATAGGGAGTAAAATAAAAATAAATTGAGAACACTTCGAACGGCTACAATAAATAGGTCCATAGGTGATAGCACGCAAGTTCATACTCAAATAAAATGACGCGGACGAGGTAAATACAATCTATTAATCTGATTCGAAACGCAATAGCTCGATAGTTAGCGTCACAAAGTCTTTGCATCGTTGATTAGCAAGCTCACTATAGTTTCGAAGTATTAGTTCTTGAATAATAAGGAAAACGATTGAAACAGCAACAATAGGCCCACAAATGGAATAAATTTGTTAACAATATCGATAATATTGATCAAGTTCATCTGCAACGTGTCGAAAATGTGTTTTTGATCCTAAATGGCCAACAGCAGCGATCAACGGACAGACGCACCTTTTGCGGCCAAGTAAAAAAAGGCGCAAAGCGGAAACATCACACTCAAACAACAAAATTGGCTATAGAACGACTAACAATACAGAATAAAAAAAGACAATTATGAAGCAACTCATTCAAACACTTAAAGAATCACACATTATTGTTGCGTTGGGCAATCAAGCGATTGTCATCGCAGTCGCCGCCGACGTATGCTCCGCGACACCTCTCGAAGCACCCGACGCCGACGCGACGATGATTCAAGCCGTGGCTTTGACCCAGCTACCGGACGGTTCCATGACGTATGCCGTAGCTCGATCAAGCAAACAATTACAGATTTTTCGCGACAAGGAAATGGCGGCTTCGTATGTCACTCCCAAGCGAGTAAGCTCGATGTGTTTTGCGTTAGTGGCTGACGACCAACACAGTATGACGGTTGTCGTGGTGAGTGATTTAGCGGGCGATGCGATTGCTTATTCCGTCGAAAAGGGCTTAAATGACAGCAAAGACGACGAAAAGAACCAAGAAACGAATTGTCGTCTGCTCTTGGGCCACACAGCCAGTATGTTGACGAAAGTGCTGGTTCACCAACATTATATAGTGACGGCCGACCGGGATGAAAAGATTCGAGTTTCGTATTTCCCCGATACATATCGCATTCATGGTTATCTGTTAGGTCATTTGGCCTTTGTGTCTTCCTTTGATGTGCACAACAATGCGTGTGCGAGTGCTGGAGGAGATCGAATGATCCGGTTGTGGGATCTTGTCACGTGCAAGGAATTGGCATCCATATCGACAGTATCCGACGAGAATGCAAATGATCAGAGCATTCAACCCATTCCGACTAGTATTCTGTGGGATGCATTAGGAAACTATGTGGCCGTAATTTACGACGATGCAGTGTACGTCGATTTCTTTGTTTGGCAAAATGAATCCATTTCGCACGCTACCCGAGTTGAATGCCAAGCACAACCTTTGGGACTTGCTCGACGCGGCTCGTCTCAATTCCTTCTCTTGATACGAGATCCACCCTATTTGCAAGAACTTCAAATGGATTCCACTACAGACAAATCGCATTTGATGGTAGCGCAAACGACTCAGTCCAGGATTCGACATACACTCGAGGAATCAATTCAGAAATTGGAGATCACCGACATACCCCAAAGCGTGCTAGAGCGTGACAACACGGGGAATGTTACAATAGAAAAACACAGTGAAACAAGAGGACCAACTCATACCAAACCGTGGGAAAATGTTTCGCGTGTGGAGACTGCCAAGGCACGGAATCGTCGATTCAAGCGGGAGGAAACGGGGGTCATACAGTGATAATGACGAAGAAGAAGACGCCGAAGGTGATGTGACTATTGAGAAACACGATTAAGTTTCGGAGTGACTGATTGTAACAACTACATGGGCTAATCCGCCTAAGGTCAGAAAAGTGATGCGACTTCAAAAACATGCTTTAATCGGCAATGGGCTTATTTTGAAGCAACAATTTTCTCAAACAACTTGACTTTACCGATAGCTGATATCAAGAAGATTTTGTCGCAGCGTGGGCGATTGAAAATTCATCCGTCATTCCGGTCGATGTAATGTCACGTTGCGAGAATCCCTGAAGCTAACACAACAGATCCATTTGGACTTTTACTACCTTAAATTACCCGTTTTCTTCATAAAGTCTTGATGGTATTCTTCAGCCATGTAGAATTTTGTGACAGGTTCGATCGCAATGTGCTTTTCGCCGGCACAGAATTCGTCCGCCACCCGAGTTTGCTCATCATTCATAGCAAACACCGCCCACTTGTACTGTGTTTTTGCAGGATACGGCTGTCCGAACGACCTCCATTTCTTCAAAATACCCTTAAAAGTAATAATAGACGGATCGTATTCAACCAACAAGGCTTCTGTGTAATCCATTATATTCTGATAGGTCGGGTCCGGTTGCAAACCTCCGGAATATCCAACAATGCATCTTTTCACGCCGGGTACAGCCTTTAGGGCAGGCTGCGGCCCCCAAAAATCATCCACAGGCAAGAATCGCAATTTCATTTCCGGATATAGAAGGAGTTAGCGGAAGTTCCGGGCATAATTTGGGGACACCGCGGACCATGTCTAACGAAGTGTCGGAGGATGTATCGACCATATGGCTGGAAAGAGCACGGAAAGACGATTTCTGTAAAAACGCACTGGTTGATAGCGAGAATGTCAACAGACTGACCGGAACGAAAAGCTTCATCACGACCCGAAAGAAAGCTTGACCAGATTATTAGGTGCTACGGAGTAATTACGATAAAAATAATAATCATCAAGCAGCTAGCGGCCCTTTTTCCTCGTTGTGACTTGTGACGGGTGTGTGACTACCAAAAATCTTTGCGAGAAAAATAAGGGGCGCAAACGCAGAAAGACCCGCGCCAAAGAGATCGTGTGACGTGGCAAGCGAAGGAAGAATCGTGTCTTCAGTATCGTGGTACCCGTAGTAGTTCGGTACGACTGGATTTTAGTCATGGGTCATGGGCATCAGTATTCGTTCGAGTTAGAATGCTACCTAAAATCTTTGTTCGTTGTACAACCATACCAGGTAATGAACTGATATATTTCGTTATCATGGTGTCATCAAAGCTCTAGTGACAGTGAAAATACACGGCTCAATTCTTCACGTCGATTATTATAGCGGAACGTCTTACTGCATTAACACAATTTTGAGAGAAAAATGAACGACTCCAGTCGCGACTCACAACCATTCTTACAGTAATCCATTACCCAACACCAGAAATTGCCACGACAAAACAACAACAGAGCAACGTAGTCAACCAAGAACAACCAAGCAATACACAACCAACCATCAACTCACCAGAATCGGCGCTCAACGTAAACTCAAAATAGGCATCCGGCCGATGGACTAGGCCACAACCTCTAATCCGAATCAGATGGCAGCCCCCATGTTTATTGCCACAGAGCGATGACTTGGTTATCCGTATGATCTAGGCAACACCTAGTGAGGGGATTAATGAATCTGTCATCGGGATAGGACATAGGTACGCTAAACTCTCAATTTTTATTTTATTCTTACGAGGTAGCGGTACTGCTTTACAATTACAAGGAGCAACGGGGCAAGACTATCCGACCGGTAACGAATCAACGTGTAATAAAATAATAATGGTAGCCGCGTTGGGACGTCGCGACGACGACCATGAAATATTTCATTAAAGAAATACAGCGCAACGATACGTTCACGATGCATTCACAAGAGCTCGGATTACGACGAAGCTCTCAGAGTGACTGAACATTTTGATGGACGAAATTTCAGGGAAGGGATACATACGTTGAGTCGTCCTCCCTACAAAGACCACTCGGACAGATTGTCAACTTCACCCGTGAATGTTCATTCTGATTACGTATTATATTGTTACGTATAAGCTAGCAGCGTTTACGGTACCAGTCCATCAACCGTCTTTCAAGCCTCTGGTGGATGTCATGTGTCGTTTCTGGAGGTAGTCACGATTCATTCAATTGCCGTTCCCTGAACCGAGAGAAACGTCGTTTGATGTTCAATGAATGCCGTCACACACTTTCGAAGCAACGTCATTCAATGGTCAAGCCTGTGGCTTCCTTTTATTTTTACTTCTTGAATCAGCAATCAAAAGAGAACACCAAAGGTATTTCTTGTTTCTTTCGATCTGGGGAATGCATCATAAGAGTTCCCGGAAAATGTTGTGTGCATCGTGCATCGATTTTTTGTTGATCGTACTCTTTTCCGTCACGCGAGGAGCAGCACTCGTGATTGCTTTTATCTAAATGAGCCCCGAAACTGGTAAGATCTTAGAGCGGGCGTGTTTTTGGCGCCCACTTGGTGGGCGTCGATTGCATTCCATGAGGACTCCCACACAAGATCTAGGACTCCCACCACAATAAATCGAACGTTTTGCAAGCGACAATCAACCTTCTCATAAATTATTCGCATTGACACAAATCGCAAACGATCTGCTGCAGTTCTCTTTACAAGTTCCTATTTCCCTGTATCCACGATGTTCTTCGGTGCTGGAGTCCTAGCCTCTCTCTTCTCTGCGTCTTCTGAGTCGATGTTGCTCAACGTCCAGTGTTCGGGCGTTCCCGCTGCAGTCTCGCTCGACCAAATCGTCTCGGATGTGATTCAGGACGTCCAGGTTGTCGGTGATGTCCAGTCGACGGATGATTCGATCCATTCGGTTACGATTGAGTGCGTTGGTTGCGATGATCTGAAGTATCATCAAGTGTTGTCGTGGCAGGGGATGGTTGCCTTTGACGTCTTTCAACGTACCGGGATCCTTCCGACGTGCAACATCCATCTCCAGAATTATCTTCCTGCTGCGAGACTTGGAGCTCCTGCCCCGGTAGCTGACATGCCGGTCGAACTCGAGGTTGAGTGCAAGGGTCTTAAGGAGAGTGAGTTGAGCATGAAAGCGCTGGCGTTCTCGTCCGGTGCTCTCAAGGAGGCCTACAATCAGGTTCACTTGAAGACAGACAATGGCGATGCGGCGCTCTCTGGTTTGCATTTCGATCATGTCGAGCGTCGCAAGGCTGCAATTCTCGGGTTGGAGTCGGATGAAGACATGCTGACCTACAACAAGAACGACCCCAGAGCACATCCCAAAAACAAAGGTCGTTTCGAGACTCCCAAACCCTCTGCTTACTTCTACATTGGTGGATGGGGATGCCGCTTGTGTCCTCCCGATGACGATGTGATGCTTGGTTTGGGCGACAGTGGAGTTGCGTTGACTGCTTGGGAAAATGCGTACGCCAAGGCCTTGCGAGACAGTCCCTTCCCCGAGTTCAGCGGCGTCCAGAAATGCGACATCAACATGCACGCAGCGAAGCCATCCACTACGACGCTTTCCAACGAATCCGTCAACGTGGCTCAGCTTGCTTTGGACGCTCATCTTGCTTTGCTTACATCCGAGGTCGACAGTACGGAAGACATCGACGGTATGCCGGTGGAGGTGGCATTTGACTGCAAGGCTGTCGACGAGGCGAACTTGAGCTTGAAGGCGCTCGCTTACGCTGGACACGCTCTTCAGGAGGCCTACAATCAGGTTCACTTGAAGACAGACAATGGCGATGCGGCGCTCTCTGGTTTGCATTTCGATCATGTCGAGCGTCGCAAGGCCGCAATTCTCGGGTTGGAGTCGGATGAAGACATGCTGACCTACAACAAGAACGACCCCAGAGCACATCCCAAAAACAAAGGTCGTTTCGAGACTCCCAAACCCTCTGCTTACTTCTACATTGGTGGATGGGGATGCCGCTTGTGTCCTCCCGATGACGATGTGATGCTTGGTTTGGGCGACAGTGGAGTTGCGTTGACTGCTTGGGAAAATGCGTACGCCAAGGCCTTGCGAGACAGTCCCTTCCCCGAGTTCAGCGGCGTCCAGAAATGCGACATCAACATGCACGCAGCGAAGCCATCCACTACGACGCTTTCCAACGAATCCGTCAACGTGGCTCAGCTTGCTTTGGACGCTCATCTTGCTTTGCTTACATCCGAGGTCGACAGTACGGAAGACATCGACGGTATGCCGGTGGAGGTGGCATTTGACTGCAAGGCTGTCGACGAGGCGAACTTGAGCTTGAAGGCGCTCGCTTACGCTGGACACGCTCTTCAGGAGGCCTACAATCAGGTTCACTTGAAGACAGACAATGGCGATGCGGCGCTCTCTGGTTTGCATTTCGATCATGTCGAGCGTCGCAAGGCCGCAATTCTCGGGTTGGAGTCGGATGAAGACATGCTGACCTACAACAAGAACGACCCCAGAGCACATCCCAAAAACAAAGGTCGTTTCGAGACTCCCAAACCCTCTGCTTACTTCTACATTGGTGGATGGGGATGCCGCTTGTGTCCTCCCGATGACGATGTGATGCTTGGTTTGGGCGACAGTGGAGCGGCGTTGCACGCTTGGGAGAATACTTTCACCGCGGCGTTACAGGAAGGACCTTTCCCCGAGTTCAAGAGCGCCAACAGCTGCGAGATCACTATGAAAGCAACTCATGGTAGCGCTTCGGTTGCTGCAACTGCCTAGATGGACGCTTGTTGAACGTGCTCCCTACATTGATAAAAGACGTTTCCAATAAAAGAACGAAAAGCAGTTAACCTCTAAGGTTTGTGAATTGCTTTCAATAAACTAAATTTGATTTATATTCACGGCGATCTTACTTAGACAGTGGAGACCCATGCCATTGCACGATAATGCTGGTTGTAAATGGATCAGCGAAAATACCGTATCATGACTCATCGTCATTATGGTGATCATATGAAAGTGAAATCGCACCGACTACCTTCACCCAAACGAGGGCGTACCCCAGATAGGCCAGCCACGATAAATTGAATCTTATAAATTGTCTGAAATTGTTTCTTCCGATGCAAAGACCCATCCAGACGCAATGATGATCATAGCCCGCGATACAAACATTGCACTGTGCACAGTGTGCACCACCGGGGGGCTGATAATTGTTGCAAAAATCACACCAACAGTAATCGCGACCGGCTTCTTCTCCAGAAATCTTGGCCCGTATGAGCCCAGGATCGCGGTAAGCTGCGTTAAATAGATGATACGAACATACCAACGAGAAGATGGTGCAGATCACCGCTGTGTAGGGTCGTTCTATCCAAGTGTCGTTCACCAAGTGTATTGTTGCCAGAATGATTACACCTAAGACACACGGAGGACCAAACCAGTGCGGTCCTTGTATGCCCCATCCAGTAGCATAGTACACACGAGGCAAAAAAATAGTCATTCTCCCAACCTTTTCACAAGGTGTACAACACGACGAGCAACGAGGCTTTTTCGGTTCCGGTCGGTGCGAAGAAGCAGGTAGTAGTTCTTTCAAGTCATCATCATCTAAATCGTTGCCAATTTCTTCGTCATTTGTGACTAACGTTGGAACATCCGTCGCTGTTCGAATGGGTTCGTCAATTTCGAGTGTCTCTATGATTCTTTCTGTTTTTCCTTGCCCTTTCTCGGATCCCTTTTCGATCACAGACACGCCTTCGTCCGCCATGATTTCTTATAGTCGAAAAAATTTCATAAAGTCGTCTTTCTCGTTTCGTTATTGATTCTTCGAATGAATAATAGGCCTTGATTTATTGTTTTGCTTTCTGTTGTGTGAACGGTCACGTCTCATGTCGCATGAAAACGCAAGCTTCCGAGCGCTCGCATGCAGATCCAGCGCAACGCCGAACAAACTCGTGAGTACCGCAAGTGTCTAACCGGCACTAAAAGCTGTCTACAAAATACTTTATCGTGATCGAGTGCCAGATTTCAAAAGACGACGACGACAACCCGAACAAACAACGAAAAGAATAAGAGCAGGTGACAATGATGATTCTCTGTTGCCGCATCTTCTCTTGAAGCCCCCGAAGTCAACCAAAAAGTTATTCATTCAACAAAGAGTTGATTTTGAATAATAGAGCAGCTCTTTCTAAGGTGGAAACGTAAATTTTGTTTTTGAATTCGTCATCGTGCTAAGGGCAAAGATTCGTATCTTTCAAGATCTTGTTCTTATCATTTGTTGCTAAATTTCAATCCGATTCAAAATGGCGCCTTCCGACAACCCTAAGAAGGTAAGTACGGTTCGAATAATAAGTTACATATTTTTTTGATGTCGCAACCGCGACTTCGGTGCTGTTTTGTTTAGCCATACTAATGCATGCACAACACGGTCATAGACAAGCCAAAGCGGAGGAGACACCGAGAAAAGACGACAGAAACAGTCTCAAGCCGAGCTACTGACATTGGAAGAACAGCTTGCTGCCGCTAAGCAGCAAATCGTTACCGAGAAAGCCGGGAAACGGAAACTCTTCCATTCCATCGTCAAGTTGGCCGAAGAGCTCGGTCGTTTTAAAAATGGTGAAGCATCTCGTACCTTGGAACGCCAGTCTTCTGACAAGGCTTGGTATTCGGGCGGTATTTGGCGCGCTCCGCAAGTTTTGCCGTCAATTTGGTCCGCTGGAGTTGAAAAGGGTGGCAAGGTGATGGTTCGAGAGAGCATCTCCTTGACAGACCTGTTCTTTAATCTAGTGATTGTGACTGGATTTACTCGAGTGGGCGTGGCCATGAGTGAACAGGGCAAGATCGGGTTTAGTAGCTTCTGCTACTTTGCCATCTTTTTAATGTATGGTCCAAGCAAGCCAGCTACTCGACGCGTTTTGACACGACGGACCTGAGCGCTCAAATCACGCATTTGCTCATGTGCTTCGCCGTTCTGTTTGCGTCGCTTTCGGTGCAGGCGCCCATCGAGTCGCCGGATGCCAATCGCATCATGATCATGGCCGCAGCCATAGCGTTGTTGCATTGCGGTTTGTATTTGCGCGTTTTTTTTGCAGCACGATCTGAAGGCGACTCTACCGATGCTGCCACCCTTCTCTTGAGGCGCAATTTGACGCATCATGCCACATTCAACATTATTATGACGGCTTGTGAGGCGGGAGTTTGGTTGTATGGAGTGTTTGGCCAGCCAATGGACTGGGATTTCCGGTGGACCATCTTTGTCGGGGCTCTTGCTCTGGCTGGATTGAGAATACCTAGAGCATTTTTGGCAAATGATTTTCATGGTACGTGTACTTTCGCTACAGCATGCTCTTGTAACCCCTAATTTTCACTCACGGTTTCCACTGAAGCTGCTGCGTCCAAGCGCGGCTTGCTTTTCATCCTATTGCTTGGATTTCTGCTTCAAAGTGTAGTTGTAGTCGCGAGTGAATTTTTTGCCTACCAAACGCCAAAGCTGCAAGACTACTCGTTCATCGGTTCTGTCTGTCTTTTGTTTTTCTGCATCAAATTGCTTTATGTCAATGACGACGCAGACACTTTGGCCCAGGATCACGCCTTGCTCGGAAACAGATGGGCTGCGTTCTTCTATCACGCCGGTCAATTCTTTCTACTACTTAGCACTACAGTACTCGGGTCTGGGCTCAATCTTCTCACCCATTCCTTCTTGGCAGCAACTGCGGCCTTGCCAGGACCAGAGAAATCACTTGTGTGTGGCGGCTTTGCTGCTTGTCTGGTCTCAATATTTTTTATCAAGTCTATGCACGTGAAACGTATTCCTATTGATCCTCGCAATCGAACTCTCTTTATCGGGGCTTATCTAATCCAAACAATGGTTTTGTTCGCAGTTGCCGGCATTTCCGCTGCCGCTAGCATGGGCATTTCTGGGAACGGGGCACTAGAGTCACTTTTGCAAAGTGACATTGCGCTTGTTTTCGCCCTTGCGGGGTCTGCAGTCTTCGTTGTTGTGATGAGCTGGCTGGACGAAGGCTTGGAACTTGCTGTGTACGAAAGCGTTGAACATTCAAGAGCGTATCGTGTATCTCCGTTCGGCTTTTGGTTTTGCTGCCAGCGTCCAGCCGATGTTTCCCTGGAAGAAGAAGAGCACATAGTACAGGACGAAATAAATCAGAGAAGAAGAAGCACAAGTTCCTCCCGATTGTCCTCCGTGTTGAGTCCCTTATTGGCCCATTCTGTAGAGCGAGAAATGCGCGGCTATGACTCCGTCGCATCTTTGAATTCTTCTTCTTTTACCCCAGGCCTAGTGTAGGTAACTATTGTAGCGTTTAATTTACTAAAGTTTATGACAACTGAATTGCTAGCACTGGCTTTGTTCAATACTTTCAAAACGTGGTATAAGTGCCTGTAATGATTCTCGTGTCTGTTTGCTTTATTTCGGATGCTGCTGCCTTGTACAAGTTTTCGGGGTGATTGTATGGGACAGCCCGAGGGCAATATTAAAGACGCATTAAAAGCAATCGAGGGCAGCAAGAATTTTTGACCGATTTGCTTCATTGATATGCAGAGCTAAAGCTTTGGAAAACGCCTCACCAGAACTTGGTCTATCGCTTCCGATATTGTTCGACACAGAACGGTGTTACCCTGATCTTCCATCTCGTTAGCGCAGACAATACGAGAAAAGGATCTCAGATCCTTTTCTTCATCTATCGGTTGAACATTTCCAAGAAGATCAATCTCTCCGAGAAGAAAGGAATCAGCTCGTATAGGAACAGCCGAGAGACTACTCATAATTGCTCCCATTACAGCCAAATCAGCAGTATGCCCCACTTGAGCCGAGCATTCAACGTACACATCGTATTTTCTAAAATCAATACCAAACTTCTTTTGCACAATAGCCAGCGTTCTGCAAACGCGCCCAAGATCGATTCCCTCTGCACTTCGTAGACCACACCCTGCTACCACCAAGGCGTCTACAGCCACAGATTTCCCTCCAGAAATCGTCCTCGCACGACCTTCCACGGCATCGAAGCGATAAGTCTTCCCTTTGGAGTATTCTACAGAAGTTCCGTTCAAGTCAAACCTATAACCTTCAACATCGAATGGTGAAATCCTCCGTAAGCTGTCACCGAAAAAATCCTCGAATGTAGAGGCGTCCTCATCTTGTACGTTTAGCGACTTCTCCATTTCCCGTGATATCTCATCCGCTGTACGTCGCGGCACACTGTGCGATCGCAGTGTATTCCACTGCTGGCAGGTCGAACAACGACCCACCCACTGTACGTACTCCGTCCCACAGTTTTCGCAGTAGTGTATTGTTGCATTGGAGGACCGAGAAAGACCGATCGCTTTCCGTTGAGAGGGAGCCGATCTTCCATTCAAACCGAAAGTAAGAAAGCGTGGCACCTTGAAATGAGAGGCGTCGACGTCCAGAAAATCCTCATTTTCGTCCTCTACATCATCGTTAGGCGCCGGCTCGTCCCGGAAAGCCCCTCGTTCGCGCTCAAATAAACATGCCACGAGTGGCTTCCTCTCCGCCTTGAAACTACAAAACGCTCTACAACAACCCAGGAGCAGAAAAAGACAAAGATAATAAGATAGGTGGAATCTTTGTTTCATAACTAACACATTTCTGTAATTGACATATTTTTTCTTGTTTGATTAAATAAAGCAGCCAGCGATTTCCGGGACTGGATTTGCTTGAGTCGGACCATAGTTTCTCTTACACTTTAGAATATGATAAACATTCGATGGACTGGGAGACACGGGAACGCACCTCTGCTTGGTACATTTCTCTACCAGGTACGGGGGCCTACGCGAAAGTACACAATTTCCCGCACCGTCCTGTCAGAACTTGTTGCGACGCGTATTTCACTCCAACGAACTCATCAACAACCATAACATCGATCAGTCTAGAACGATCTATGTAAGAGCCCTACTAGGTTGTCGATTGATCCATTCTAATAGCAGCAAAACCTTATTACCTGTATGAGCACAGATTGCCAATCGCGGATCACCGAAATCGACAAATCGTACTCCGTTCTGGCTTCTAGTTTTTGTTTATTTTGGAACTACAGATCAAAACTATGCATAAATGAAATTTATCAATACCAACCGCTCCAAGTACTATTTAGGCCGACTTGGCCGACACCGTCTGAGCCGAACCTTTCATCGCAGAACCTTCTCCGGTTTTCGTCACTCCGTCCATTTGAACATTGGTGACCTGGGTGCGCTGCTTGAGACCCTGACTGAAGGCATGCGATCCAAAATCCGTAAACTTATTGCCCGACACATCCACGGATGTGATTCTGGAGGCCTTGGCCAACGAGTCAACAAGCTTCATGGCATTCTCGTCGGTCAAGCCGCAGTTCACCATGCGAATAGTATCCAAGGTCGAATTGTAGGTAATGGCAGTAATGACGGAGGGCTTGATGGGACATCCATCCACACTCAAAAGTCGCAGTTTGTCGGTCGAAATAAGCATCATGGACAAGATGAGTTCGAGGTCCATTCCTTCGCTCACAAAACGGACATTCCGGAAACGGGCCGATTCGAGGTGCGAATGACCTCGAAAGAATTTGGTGAATACCTGCAGATCATCGTCATCGCCTTCCAAAGTGACCGAATCTAAGGAGAGACTCTGAAGCTGGCTGACTCGTTCGATCTTGGCGATGAGATTCGAGAAGGAAATGGTTTCATTGGTGAGTTCGAACGACATGATGGAAGATGCTTTCAAAACAACAGAGATGATTCACAAAATTGTGAACGTTGCATAACGAAACGTCAATATTTGCCGGCCCTAGAGTTGAAAGCTCTTTGGGAAGGTTTTTCTTCATTGTTTGATGTTCCGTAATTCGGATTTGTGAACCCTTGGCTATGAAGATACGAAGACGTCGCATCCAAACATAGCGGTTATTTCTTTGAAAGAACGCATCCAAATGCGAACAATTCAACTCACACAGTTCTGAGAGAGTCATTTTGGGGTGGTCTCGTTCTGTTCTTTGAATTTTCTCAGTCTTCCGACCTGCTTTTTTCCCCCAAAACGAATTTCTCGAGTTGTCGTCCACCTCGTGATTAAAGATGATTCGTGTGTCGCTTTCGTGACTCACAAGAATTTTTACACGTGGAACCCTCGCTTCTCGGGCATTTTTGCACCCTTTTTTCGGCCACCCGCATTTATTTTATTTTTTCTTTTTTTTTCGCTTTCGTGTTGTTTTCTTGTTTGTAACACAAATTACTACCATGAATCAACCCTTTGCTTCCGCACATCAAGATATTCTTGATGCCAAGCCCCAGGATGAGGCTGCCAAGGCGCGGTTGCTCGAAGAATGCAAAGATCGAGCGAAACGCGCGATCCAGGCGCAAGTTTGGCCCGATGCGATTGCTCTTTACAAGAAAGCTCTGGGATGCACTTCCGACGCGAATCAGCAATCGATTTTGCACAGCAATTTGTCTCTGGCGCAAGGAAAAATGAATCGATGGGAGGATGCTTTGCATTCGGCGCAGTCGGCGGTGGAATTGGATGCGACCTATGTGAAAGGATGGTGGCGATTAGGACAGGCCCAAGTATCGGTAGGAAAAGGAGGAGATGCTGTGGATACTTTACAAAAAGCACTCTCTTTGGATCCTACAAACAAAGCTTTGATCAAAGAACTGGAAAAGGTGCGAAAACAAGCTTCCGAGGCACCTCAACCGTTAGCCAGTACGACTACGAAATCCGTCACAAAGACGACGACAACAACAACGAGCTATACCAAATCCTCTTCCAACGTTTCTAGTACAGCATCGTCGACATCGGAGCCCATGGAGGTCGACGTAGACGAAGAAGGTAATTTTACAAAGTCGGATCACGTCAAAGGATACAAAATTGTCAACGGAAAGAAGACATCCTACTTTCACAATGAACTATCCGAAGATGCGAAGAAGTTGATTGGTGACATTGCTCCACAAAAACTAGAAACTGTTCCCGTCGAGGAAACATCTACAAAAGAAGCGGGAAAGTCGGCTTGGAACAAAGCAGGAACTTGGGAAGAAAAAGATGTCTCGGCATGGGGTCAAGAATCGTTGCAGGAATCGTTACAAGCTACCACCTTCCAGCACGCGGAGGGTCTGGCAACGGTCACAAGCGCCACTGTCTCCGGACACGCTAGTGTGGCCACCGTCCGTGGAAAGAAACGACTCATCTATGAATGGTCAATCGTAGTACACTGGTCCTTTATGGATTGCACGGGCAAGCTCGAATTCCCGGACGTTGATGGCACTTGTATGGTGGGTGAACCGTACGATGCTACGGGCTTTACAGTTTCGACAGGGACTCGAACGTCTCTCGTGGAAGATAATGTATACCGCGGTGGTTTGCGAAACGCGTTGCACGATTCTATTGATAACTGGGTCCGACTCTTTCAAGAAAAGTATTGAATACGATTCTATGATCGGGTTAGCATTTAGAGACACAAATTTAGATTTGCGGAATACGTAGACAGACGAGTAACCCTGTAGCTTTTAGACTATCTTGAGCTGATCTTCTCACAGAAACGCAACGTACGGAAGGAGAGACTATAGATTATTCTGTTGAATCGTAATGATGTTACAACCATAGATACACCACACAACCACAATTCGACCTACCATGCTTTGCGTTTAACCGAAAGGGTCGCGTACCATGACCACCGGCAGCTCCAGGCGAAGGTCAGCACGAAACCGGGGCGACACACGCATGTCCCAAGGAACACGAAAGCAGTTCATCGATTTTTGTAAAGTTGAGAGTCTCTTCATCCCCCAGCGGATAGTTTTGCTGCAAATTTCTAGCCAAAGAAGCGGCCATGGCGTTGGTCCCCGTATTGAACTACGCGGACTGTCGAAAGGGCGCGTTCAGAATCAGTGGCTTCCTTTTGAGTCTGCTGAACATTCCTTCGAAATTGCTCGCAGGTTTTCATTCCATTTACAACCGAATCTGTTATGTACAACTGCGAAACTTTTCGGATCGTGTGGGTATTCTTTGACAGGAAATCGTCGTCCATTTTGAAGAAAATCCCATCGGACGACTGCGAAATCTCCAGTGCCCAGAAATCGCTCTATATCTCGGTTGACCGTATTTTGAATATCATCACCGCGAATGACATCGTTTGTATAGCGATGCTCAAGAGGGGGACGTCGGGGAAACATGCGACACACTAATCGGCCTGTTTGTATCTTGCGGAAGAAGAAAATCGGGCCAGTCTCTTCACACGACATACAGAAGCGATGACAACGATATAATTATCAGAGAGAAGCAGGACGCATTTGTTTCTGAATCGTTTTTGCTTTGGTTCTTGGTCCAAGTGTGAAAGAGCCCCCATCCCGTCCGAGTGTCATCGTCGCGGTCGCCACGCTGTCATTATTCCTACCACGCCCTTTGTGAAAACTAATAGAGGGTTAATTTATCCACCGGAATATAACGTCTATGCTCACTCCGTTTTGCAAATAGCAGCATGTATTATTTTTATTTTTATCATCTTCAGCATCGCATTTTTTTTTTTTTTGCAGAAATGTCAAAATGCTGTCAACGAAACCAAGACTGCGTTTCAATCACGAGGCACCCACCAATTTGATAGAATTGCTGGAGCGAGAATTTGTCTATATTTGTTGGATAATAAGAAGCTTAATGGTACAAGTCGAATGGTACCAAATACGAGAGAATTCATCGTAATTATAGTAGTGGAAGTTGATTTCTTCGTCTAGAAACGTCGTATCAATCAGCAATGAGTAAGGAGACTTATCATTTGTATTATCAAGAATACCAACGTCTCCTTTCCGTCTATGCTCGATTGCCTTCCGACGAAGTTTACAAAGAATTGCAGCAGATATTACAACAAATGAGTACCGAAGCCCGATGTATGGCAGAAAAGGAAGAATATTTGGAACGAACGCTTCAGTACAAACAGAACGTCGCGGCTATGGCATCCAAACAACAGCGATCATTTCTCTTGTCATCGTCTTCAAATGCGGATTCATTATTCAAGTCGAATGAGGATCAACTAACCAAACAGAATGAAACTTTGGAACGAGCGAGACGTACCATGATGGAAACCGAAGAAATCAGTTTAGGCATACAAGAAGAACTGGCGCGAAATCGAACTACATTACAATCATCACACAACAAAACCAATGATCTTTCCGAAATGACACAGCAAGCGGGGGCGATTCTCAAGAGCATGACTCCTTGGTGGAGACGATAGCAGCAGATACATTTATATCCAGATGATCGTTCTTCGTACACGGGCTATTACGACGAAACACTCTCATTATACTTATATGTATGTATATAAACGCTGACTTAGTAATTGTCACCCGCCAAAAGAGTAATTTTTCGTTCTTTCTGGTTTGCTTTTTTGCGCCATTAGTCGCGTCAAGGAGGCAGCCGTCATGGCTCGAGTATCCATATCATCCAATCCTACTATTAAATCTCCAGGATTGATCAAACCCAACATTGGAGAAGTAGATTTGAGCGAATGAACCGCGGGTCCGTCTTTGGTGGTGTCGACGACAATACCAATAGGTCCAGCCGGGGCAAAGACATCGTATACACCACCGGAACGACGGGCAAATGATTCAAACGAAGTGCGATCCTTTCTTCGAGCTTCACCGTTGGCTGGTTGTACGGAAGCTTGCTTAGGTAAAGCTTGACGCGATCTGGCATTGCTGGTAATTGAATCTTTTCTTTGTCCGTTGTTACTCTTACGTCCAATAATGTTAGCAAAGAACGAGTTGGCTTGTGAACTCCAATCGGACTGGGCTTGAGGAGACGAGTAACTGACAGGATACGCTCCCTCGTTGGTAATCTTGGTCGAGCGCAGCTTTTCCGCTAACTCACTTTCGACAGAATCTCGGCCGTATGTTGCTTGTTTCTCTCGTGCAAAGTGAGATGACATCTCAGATGGTGTATTCATCTGTACATAGCAAAAAAACGGGTCGTAAGATTTGATGTATTCAAAGACGAGTTTCCGGGAGTGTCAAATGTTAAACGTACCTCGTCGAAAATAGCTTTCTGGCGATATTTTGCCCGATCTTCCTCTTCGGCATTCTTTGGAGTCGAACGACGACGTACTTTGCCAATACGGGTTGCTGTATCTTTTGCAAGATAAAGTCGCTGTTCGCCAGGTTGAGAAGGTGCGCCCGCTTCCGAGGCAGCAGATGGAGGGTCCATGGCATTCGCACTTGAATCCGTCTGTCGAAAGACAATACCGTCTAATATAGGCTTGCCTGGGTTACAACCCTTTTCAAGTGTGTTAGGGCTGAGAGGATGGGGCATGCTCATACAGGATTGCTCCTCGTCGGGCTCAAGGCAAAATTTCTTGGCCGCAGGCTCTTCATAAGCTGCCTCGTTGTCAAACGTCCTTGTCATATTCATATCCGCCATACCTTGATCGCCAAAGAAGCTATTATCCTGAGATGTTGGACTGTGGAGCTCTTCGCCGTAGACCGATGTTCGATAACTGCGGATGGAATACACCGATGCCACGATACCCAGAATAGCTGCTCCGATAGCAACAACCGAAATAATCGCTGCAGAAGCGGCCCCCATTCCGTCGGAAGCTTTGGTTCGCTTTTTCTCATTATCCATATCCTGAATACTAATAACGACAGGATCTAGCTGAATGAAACTGGAATCAGCGTTGATAAGCTCGCGCACCCACAGAGTGTTCTTGCCTCGAAACTCTGGGTCCAATTCGGCTTTTAGATTGAACGCCGGATCTGTGCCATAATAAGTTACGTTCACAGTGAAAGTCACCTCCAAATCCTTTAAGGTAAGTGCTGGGACTGAAACAGTTTGTAAATCACGTCGTCGAGATGGCGGTACGTATGTCAAAACGACCACTTGGTCAGTTACAGTAACCGCAACATTCGTTGTCGAGCCAGAAGAAACACCGTTTTGTTCGAGCCACTTCATAGTCCCTCTCTCGAACGCGGCCACTTGTGTATCATTCAGAGGACTTTCGAAAGGAAGCGCAACAACGAACGAATCCCCCTCAATTCTGACCATCGTGGGCATGGTTGAAGGCTGTTCACTGAGCGAAGGAGCTCCAGACGGTTGAGCGCTTGGCGCCATCGAAGGTACAGCACTTGGAAACATGGTTGGTGTCTCACTCGGATTAGAAGATGGGGCTAACGAAATTGAGGGCGCTGGTGATGGTTGACTGGATGGAAGATCTGATGGCATTGCGCTCGGGTGTGCCGATATCGACGGCATCATTGTCGGCAGTGCCGAAGGCACGGAAGAGGCACGTCTGAAGGAGCTGCAGATGGCTGCCCTGTAGGCATAGGAGTGATTGTTGGTGCCAGTGATGGCAATTGAGAAGGAGTTTGTGTCGGACTGTTCGAAGGACTCTCGCTGGGACTATCCGAGGGCTGTAAGGTTGGCATCCAACTAGGACTAGGAGACGGTGCCGGTGACTCTGTAGGCTCGGGTGTGTTATCGATGGTCGGCGGAGACGTTTCAGTCGGCGTGACAGTCGGTTGCCACGACGGGGACGGTGAAGGCGCAGGCGATTCCGTCGGTCCTTCAGTCTCAGCCAAGCTGCGTCCATTCGATGATTCTAGCAATGTGATTGGTTTCACCATGGCGCGCCGATCCTTCTGCTGCTGCTCCATGATCTGCTTGTTAGCTGCATACTCTTGCATAAACTCGGGGAGTTCCCACCCGCAGGCGCCTTGGGCGAGGAAGTAGATAACAAAAGGTTGGTGCAGTTTCATGTTGTTGTGTTCGTTAAGAGGACTAACCTGGTCTCAAGAGTTGAAGCGCCACCGAAGGCTGCTTTTGAAATTGAGAGATACGCTCTTTGTGTGTTACGGAATGTGTTGTGCTGATAGATTGCCGAATTGCTCTTGTCACTTCATTTTTTCCATTCTGGCGATAGATTTCGTGACCAGATTTTTGTGATGGCACAATCACATAGGCAATTAACGTTATTGATGCACGTATACTTATATATCCTTTACATATTCTTCGCGCATTTTTTGTTAGGGTTTCCCACAGCGCGCAGGCAAGTCTGTGACATTTTCGTCCTAAATAAGCTTTAGGACATAAACAACCAAGCGAGCCGCGTTTTCGCGGATCGTCTCGTCTGTCTTCAGCCGTGAGTGTTTTCGAACGACTTTTTCTCCAACCTTCGAATTCGACGACAGATGAATCTTTTCTCGATCTCCCAAGAACTTGACCATGAAAACTTGCTTTCATTCTGATCGTTTGACTTTATTAGATAGCGCAAGATGTCCCACAAGCAACTTTTAAGTGCCGCTCGAGGATCATTCACGAAGTCAAAATCTCTACTGCGCTATTTTCCTCTGCAGAAAGAGCATTTCCGGCTAGAATGCACTGGCTTTAGTCCGACCGAGTTTCATGGTCATTTATGTGACAAGATTCTCAATGCTAAACACCGCGTACATCTAGCTACGCTATATATCGGTCCAGCTGCCGATCCTTCCCTGCATAAGCGTGAAGTAGAACTATTGGACGCTTTGAAAACAACGGAGTGTCCCGACGTGCGAATCCTCTTGGATAAGGGCAGAGCGCTACGTCCTGTGCCTACACCTACATCAACATTTATAACTTCCGCGGAGGCATGTCATAGGTCGATGAATACTAACAACGCGCAATCGAAGCTATTTTTGTTCTCAGTGCTTCCAAAGTGGCTCCAATCCATTCTTAAGAACCCGTACGACGAAGTATCTGGCGTGTTTCACATGAAATGTTACATTATTGATGATGAAATGATCCTATCAGGTGCCAATCTATCCGAGGAGTACTTTTCGGACCGTATAGATCGCTATCTATGTATACAGAATGGTGGAAATGGCTTGGTTGAGTTTTATGCTGACGTCTTCAAAATTCTGTCTCAGCACAGTTATTCATACGACCCGGGAAGCCGAAACTCGCTTGCTGCACCTTCTTCAGCATCTCGGAAGGAAATGATACATTCTCTTTCGACGCTCTTCACAGTTCCACAAAATAGCGATCCCGGGATTCCATTAGGGGAGCCATCGGGTTCGAACGCCCTAGCGTTTGCTGTGCCCACCTTTCAGGCACCTCGCCACTTGTGCAAAGGTTTGTCACACAAGGAATACATGCCGCTGGATGTCGACGTGCTGCAAAGCTTTCTATCTGTTGTACATCGTCTTTATCCTGATGATGTGACTCTGCGAATGAGCTCAGCTTATTTAAACCTCACAAATGGATTGCGCCGGGTTTTGGGGAAGAGTCATTTGCTGACAGCGGGTAGGATATCTCATGGTTTCCAAGCCAAAGAAGAAGGCGGGGAACAAAGGTCGCGAATGGATACCAACTGTATATGCTCAGCTAGCACAGCGGTCGGCGTGGCACTCGTCTATTTGGTTTTATCAGCGTGAAGGATGGACGTATCATGCGAAAGGAGTTTGGTTAACAAGAGGAGAAACATATAAACGATTTTCCATATCAGATGCATCTACGTTAATGGCTACTGTGCATGGTTCAGGGAATTACGGCGGACGATCTACCTATAAAGACGTGGAAAGCAACATGTTTCTGGTGTACAATCCTGCAAGTGATGACTCAATGGATGTCAAAGCCGCGTTTACAGACGAATGGAACAGATTCGAGTCGTTCGTACAGCCACCCGAAAAGGAGGAAATGCGAAAAGCACCATGGCACATCCGATCAATGTTACCATTTTGCCGTTCCTACTTTTGATAGACTAAATTTATCCCTAAACACTTTTGGACAAAGCACTCTCAATCAAAAGAATATTCTATAAAATTTATCGAGCCATGATGAACTCGGCAAGACGCTAAAGCTCTCCCCCAGTTACGCGTTCCTTAACTCCGTGTACGCGTCCACCAGCGTCTTCGTAGACGTTGTAGGATGAGCTTGATTTGGTGACATCGTCGTTGCTCATCAATTCTGCCAAAAGCGCCGCCTCAAGCTCAGCTGCTTCGTTCCCCAAACCATTTTCGGACAAGTATCGCTCAGCATCCAGTGCCGCAGCTGCTCCACTACCTGCACTGGTGATTGCCTGTCGGTACGTCGGATCCGCAACGTCACCAGCGGCGAAAATTCCTTTGACAGAGGTTTGTGTGCTGGTACCAACTGTTGCTAAGTATCCCGGATACGCAGGATCGAATTCAACAACATCTTTGAGGAAACCAGTGATAGGAGTATGTCCAATTGCAACAAAGACAGCATCGCATGCAAGTTCCTCTGTCTTGCCACTTTCTGTATTCTGAAGAACAACACCGGTCACTACCTTAGGAATTTGATCAAGATCTACGTCACTTTCTGACTTGTCTTCAGTTGGTAGCTCTTTGCCGACAATCTCTTGTAACACCGTATTCCACCGGACCGTAATGGCAGGATGGCTCAGTACTCGGTCCGCCAGTACTTTGGATGCTCGGAAACGATCGCGACGATGAACTACTGTGACAGCTTTGCTCGTTCGCGCTAGAACTAGTGCATCTTCCATGGCGGCATCTCCTCCTCCCACCACGACAACATGGCGGTTACTGTACAAAAAGCCGTCGCAAGTAGCACAACTCGAAACACCTCCTCCACGCAATTCCCATTCACCTGGAATACCTAACCAATTAGACTCGGCTCCAGTGGCCACAATGATGGTATGCGTTTCAATGGTGCCTGTTGCATTCGTCTGCACTTTGAACGGCCGTTGCGACGCGTCCACCGCAACCACAATATCGTCCTCAAAGAAAGCACCAAAATGAGCCGCTTGTTTCCGCATTTTCGACACAATTTCGGGTCCGGTCGTGCTTTCCCCAATCAAGCCAGGATAATTCTCGACAACGACACCCTTTCCTTGCAACTGACCCCCCACCCAGAATGGGAGCAATGACGAGAGGATCGAGTCCCGCTCGAGCACTGTACAACGCCGCCGCCAAACCCGCGGGGCCTCCTCCAATAATCACGACACGCTCGGGATAGCTTTTGGGAGTCCATGGAGTGAAATCGGGATCCGCTTCATCTTCGTTGGCATCCTCCGCTTCAACCATTTCGTCTCGCAATTGATCTTGTCGTTTTTCCAGTTCGGCTTGCAGTTCTTCCAGTGTCGCCAAATGTAAATTGGCCGTTTTGGGCGAACTACTACTACTACTACTACTACTACTACTACTACTACTACTACTACTACTGCTTTTGGTGTGCTGTTCTTCGGTTGTTTCTGGTTTTGGTGGTTCGCCACTGAATCGAGGAATCATTTTGGGCATGCTGCCGTACTTTTTGCGCAATTTCCGTGCCAATTGATTCGCGGCACTCCCCGCACACAATCCTTTGGCTTTGGTCATATCGGCACATTTTTTCAATACCGACGAAACATCTGTTTTCGTAGGATCCGCTTTTGATAAAACTCTTCCAGTGCTTCCAATGTAATGACCACATTTTCAATTTCCGCGCGACGTAGAATCCCATCGGTGTGATGACGGAGTCCTTGCTCACCGATCCCACCAACTTCGGTTTGTACTTGTTTCCCAGCAATGAACCACTGAAAAGTAGGAAGCGAGCGTATTTGGTAGCGACCGGACAGTTCGTACTGGGCGTTCGTATCGACTTTGACAAAGACGGCTCGATCGACGTAATCGGCGGCGACTTTCTTGAATATGGGTGCCATCATGCGACAAGGACCACACGAATCGGAGTAAAAGTCCACGACGACGGGAAGACCCGTTTCTGTTCCGTGTTTTTGCAGCAAGCGGTCAAATTCATGAGCGGATTGAATGTTACGTACGACCGGTCGGGCCACGCCGAAGGACGTGAAAATTGACAGTAGTAACAGAAATAATAGACGGGTCCGCATGTTGTGAATGCAAACTCCTCAGTAATAAATCAGGCTCTTTTCTAAATGAGCAACGAATCCACGGCGTTTTGCAAGAGATGATATTTATTTAAACAACTACCAGGTACAAGGACGATCAGAGCTTGCGTGTTGTATTGATTAGTGTGCCCCATTATTTGTTGCAATAGCATTCCACGTGGCACGATGAAATTCGTACTGGTACTTGATTTGTACAACAATTGGCTTCCGATCTGCAACGGAAATTCTTTCCTAAATACAGATTTGACCCGGAAAACTAGCCTACTCTATTGCCATAGTAGATGACCAACTTCTAGCCGTTGAATAGGACGCGGTCTAGGAAAAGAATGACAGGCGTGATTTGAATTTCTTAGCGATCGATGAATGATTATTTGATGGCAAATAGCGCGATCGTCACAAACGAATGAAGGACAAGAAAACACATCCGATCCATTGTTGCGACGGCGGTTTAAGTCAACCATAGCAAGCAGGCTCATTCTAAGATGGATGTCGCATCGCAAGAATGGTGGAAGCCAAGACCTCGTGTCTCGACGAAGCAGCGATCCTCTTCGCTTCTGCCGTACGGCGGTGACGAGCCCGCCAGTCCTCTCCATTCGAATGACGATTGGGTCGAAGGACTTTCACCCAATACGAGTCCTACGAATGCATCATGTGAAATCCGGGAACGACAGCAGATTACCAATGTAACATGCTACGGCGCTTTCATTTTGTGTTCCTGGTTGCTGACGGCTCTCCTTATTACACAACACACGTCGATAGCATGGAACGAACTGCAAAATCAATTGGAACAAAATAAACTGCATTATGAGCAACTGTTCGAAACGTTGGATCAAGTCAAATGGGAGTCCAAGCAAAAACAGGCACTTTTGCGAAAATGGATCAAAACCAAAGATGCTCTGGAGCACGAGCGATCCGTCATGCACGAGTTAGCAGAAGCCCATGTGCACATGTTTCCGTTACCCGATAAGCCATCGAAGCAATTGGTCGATGAGTGGCTGCTCCATCGACGAGGAGGACTACAACGTCAAGTCGATGCTCTCAGCGAGCATCTGCAACATATCAGCCGACTGGCGGTCCTAGAAAGGTACGTCTCTTTTTCTTTTCATTGAATGTAATGGCGTTCCGGTGATTCTCATTCATTATTATAACAAAAACAGATTTGGTCCTGGTCCACACCATGTCAAGTTCACAGCAGAATTGGCAGCCGGCGATACGAGGAGCTTCGTGGTCGAACTATACCCGGTAGACAAGCTCCCACATACAGTGTATTTCTTCTTGGACTTGGTGACATCTCATACGTGGGATGATACCGTGTTTCTGCATCATATGAATCATGTCATGGCTACCGCACCCATTGATTACTATACGCAAAAGGTCAAACACAGCCACTTTTATTCATTGGGCTGGGCCAGCTTGGGATTCCCAGAGCAGTCAAAGGAGTACAAGCATAACAAATATACGCTAGGCTTTTCCGGACAAGGTCCCACATTCTACATCAACACGATTGACAATAGCTATGTACATGGACCTGGATCACAACGACATCACTTGCTACCAGAAGACGCTGATCCATGTTTTGGCAAAGTAATAGAGGGATTCGAAGTGGTCGATGCTATTGTAGACCTGGGCAGAAAGCGTCATTTAGAGACGGAGCAAGTTGTTGTTGGAACTGAGCAGCTTGTTGAACCAGAAGTCGAATCATGGTCAGAAGCCCAACGATCTTGGACCCACATAATCTCCGTTCAGCTAATCGACAACAGCAAAAGTAATGATAACTGATAATAGTTTAGGTTCCAGAACTCCAATGTAAGATAGTTTGTCCAACTCTCTCAAAACAACAAGAATAGGCGATGCCAGCCAACCCAACGGCGGCACTTTTAAGCCTGTTCGACCCATTTGTTTAGTCTAGCAAGAGAGTCTCTAGCTATTCCGAGTGCCTGCCAAGAGGGGGCCGTTCGCGATTCAAGCTTTCCCATTCGGCTTTCCGTTTTACGACTTGGACTCGACTTTGAAACCGGCTCTCGAGAACACAGTTCACAGAAATGTCAACGAGTAATAAAGTGATCGGTGTCCGGTGTCATTTCGGGAGGTCGTGGACCGTCACTACATTAATGTACGGAGCCGTAGTCGGTCATCGGTCATTGGTCATCATGGGATTAAGGACATTAAAACGATGTAGTGTACTAACCGAACATGACTTATCCCTATATAATGTAGGATGTAGTTGGTTTTTATCTGAGATCTTAGCTCACGTAATGCTCCCCAACAAGAAACACGACAGTACACAAAACACAATTCAGAATTCAGATTACAAATCTCAAGGACCTTGTGGGGCAAAAGTAGTCTTTGTTTTGCGTTTCTCACTTTCTGAAAGAAAATCCTCTTTTGACAAACGAAAACACATTTCCAATACAATAGATCTTGATCTCGGATCTAAAGTTTCACGAAAGTGAGCATCTGAGAAAGAAAAGAATTGCAATGGAAGGAATTGCAGAAACAATACTCGCAATGCGCCGTCAAGAAACGTCCGTTTACGGGCAAAGGGACTGGCTTTATCAAGTTGAGATGCAAAATCAGAATTTTCCCATGCATCGCAACATAGTTGATGCGGATTGCCGGGAAAAGATAGCTGCATGGTGTTTTGAGGTGGCGGGTATCTGTAACTTTAGCCACGAAACAGTTGAGATTACGCTCAATCTGTTGGATCGCTTCATGCTCACCCCATCTGGAGCAAGTGTTCGATCCGATCGCGCTGAATACCAACTGACAAGTTTGGCAGCCCTTTACACAGCCGTAAAAATACACGAACCAGCAGCTATGGACCCTCAACTGGTGTCAAGACTAAGTCGGGGGCTCTACAGTCCCGAGGAGATCGTACAAATGGAATCCACTTTCGTCGCTGCCCTTGGTTGGCGGTTGAATCCTCCTTCAGCACACTCATTCGTACGAACACTTCTTCAGCTTGTTCCATCCAATGTTATGCCAGCAGATGTTCGTTGTAAAGTCGAGAAACTTTGCAGCTTTCAGATTGACCTCTCAGTGGTCGACAACCGATTCCTCGTGGTCCCTATGTCAACTATTGCTTCCGCGTCGATTAGCAACGCGCTCGAAACACTGGGTCTTGACACAAAGCTTGTTCGTTTCATTCGCCATATCAACTCGAAAGTTCTGCACCCACAAGACCTTGACCATGTGGCAAATGTTCAAAGTGCATTGTACCAAGTAGTTTTATCGGAGGAGAAGTGGGAACCATCAACATCAAAATCAGAACAGTCAAGTACGAAATCACTCCGAGGAGCGTCGTCTTCAACGTCGCCGCGCTCTGTGGCGATGATTTCAACACAAACCTTTCGCTAGTCGTGGAAGTTAACCACGTTAAATTACCATGATCGTGTACAAAATTTAGCATCTTTTTACTTCTATTCCCTTTCGTACTTTCAGAAGCTAAATCACTGCCGACCCAACAAGAAGTAACGAATGTGCTCGGAGTCCTCTCATACTATCTATCTGCTTCGTAACAAAATTTCAAAGATCGACAAGACTGTTATGTCGATCGATCTTGCTAAGCAGATCGAAACTGTGTTGCCTTGAAACGACGGAGAAAAACGGCTTACTTTTTGGTGGCGCAGAGGCTGGAGTGTCGTCGGCTTTCTGATAAGTGGATGGGGCGCTCCTCTCACCCCAGATGTCTGGATACTCCGAAATCGCAGACGATTCTTGACGCGCCAGTGTACGGGTTCCATCCTTGAAAGAATCTGTTATATCAGCCAAATTCGTTCGCTTTTTGTGAACTTGGATAATCGAAAGCGGGCGAAGCAGAATTTGTATTTCCTTTAAGGTGGTCGCAAGAGATCGCACGTAACGCTGAGTTTGCCGATGTTTGCTCGATACAGAATAAGTCAACCCCTGGTCTTTGATGATGTACCCAACTCCAAAGCCATCCGCAACAACAGGGCCGAAGCCGAATAAACGGAGCGATGGGTTGCCACAATTGGAAGTAGAAAGGACCGTATGGTTTAGAGTTTTCCATCCGATGCTTTCAAAGAAAGCAGGCATGGCAAGACCACTCCGTTTAGCAATGCATTTCAAGCTATAAAGGTGGCGGTCAACACCCTTTCCTGCTGCGCTTTCTTTCACAAGATTGGAATGCTCGTTTACTGCAGCTCGAAGGGCACTCAGCTTTTGTTCTTTGGTCGACTCCGGATTACACCATACCTCGCAAAAGACTTTCGCAAGGGGCGTTGCACTTCTCATGGCTTCGGTTCGACCATGGTAGAATGCTTTTGTTAGCACGGGTTCGTACATACAAACGACCTTTCCATACAGTTTGTAGTATGCGAGAAGTATGCTCATTTGTACGAATGAATCTGGTGACATTTTGTTTCCAACAATGAGTGATTTTCCATAGTCTTTGAACTCCAGAACGTAGGTGTCACTCGCACTAAGTTCGTCACAAAGTGCGGTTTCAGCAAAGTAGATTCGTTTCCTAAGTTGATCTGTCATTTGAAATATGATCTTTTTTGGCGCAACACCGAGGACAGGTCGATTCGTCTCATCAGCGTACACAGCTGCCCGATCAACTATAGCGTCGACGACATGTTGAATACGCCCACGACCGTGAATGACGTCAACTATACTCTCAGCAAAGGAAATCACAGTTTCGGCGAAAACGTCCGAGACAAAGCGAAGAGCCGTGTGACCATCAATGGAAGAGTGCTCAAAGTTGATTCCACTGGTGCCGTCGGCTAAGATAATGATCTGCAACTTGTCATACCATCGATTTAGGCAAGTGCCGATTTGCGCTGTTTCCCCGGATGCCAGTTGATTGGTTCCATGAAGCATATTTGCCGCTGCTTCGTGTATGGTTTGCGGTGCATAGCTGTCTAGAACTAGTACAAAGAGAGCCGAATCAATTAATGTCAAAGCATTCTCATTTGCTTCGGAAGTTTCAATTAGACCCTGACGAGCAGCAGCCCACTGGGCTCGTGGTAGACTCGTAAATACGCCGAGCGCTTCTTTACTCGCCTCTTCAGGGCTAGTCTCCATAGCATGCCGCTCTATGGCGCGTAAGATTTCTAATATGTCCCCTTCATCGACTGCTACATTTCCGGACATGGGCCAAAGCACCGGAAAATAATAGAACTGATTATTACACAAAACCGCCACTTAAACGAAAGAAAGCATGGTGAGACGTAAGGCAATATCAAACGATGCTCAGAAAAGCCCCAATACACGTACCGTGACAACTATCACTATAAACGTGAACATCATCATTTTGATTGCTGCTGGGCTGACGACTAGCACCAAACAACACTTTGAATTGATCCATACACAAGGGTTTCCCCTTGATCGTGTCCGGTTCCAACGTTTCGTTTCGTAAAGCACTGGCGACTTTTGATGCCGCAAAGCACAGACTAGCCGCTCGTTTCAACTGATCGTGCGCTACCTTCGGATCGGGACCGTCTTCGAGGACAAAGTAGGGATTCAGATTCAAAACGACGGAAGCATCGTACGCCAAATACGATTCATTCCAGAATTCCTCTACGTAACTCCCAATCTCTCCCGAAGCGGCACTTTCCTCGTCGTAATCAATGAGTGCCTCTTGTAAAGCAGGACCGAGACCATTTTGAAAATCTTGAATATCCTGTTCGACTTGCTGCATTTCGTCTTCGGTCAATAATGCTTTCAAAACGACATTCTGTAGCTTGTGCAATGTTTCCGGAAGAGTGGGAATCGGAAGACGCGGCAGCTGATGTTGTGATCCATAGGTGAGGCTACCAGTCTCACTATTGCCCGTACACGACAACAAACTGCGCACCGAGAGAGGCGTTTCAGGAACTTGCGCGAAGCGTACATCTTTCGGTTTTCCATTCCAAGAGCCCTCGTCGGACGACTCAAAAGTATGATTACCTACTTTCATGGTGAAAAGATGACGAGTAGGGATGGATAGGTCGTCTTTTGGATTAAATGGAGAAAGATCATGATCATGGAGGTTCGGATTTCGGATCGAAGAAAAGGCGATGAGAAAACCTTCTAACTCGTGACCGAAATATAGTCACAAGACTACCGGTACCCAAAAGGCATCCTGGTACCTCCAACGTCAATCAATTTCCCTACGGCGGCTAAGTGAAAACCACGTAGACTTTCGAAAAGCTTTGGATTTTTCCTCTTTATCTTTTAGCATGAATAATTGACTGCTTAGGGCTCTCCATACGATATTATTATCGTACTCTTGATGAGAAAGATGCTTGACGCAAAACAGACCCCAAAATTGGTGCGGTCACGTTTGAAAATCATCCGGGTACCCCATTAGTCGGTCAATTTCTGTACGGGGGGCTACGTGAAATACACGTAGACTTTCGAAGAATTGGAATTCTCCTCTTTTCGATAATTTGATTTCAATTATCGCTTTCTCTTTGTCTTTCAATACGAATAAGCTCTGTCATTGGCTTCCAAATGATAATCTTGTAGAAAGAGGGGTCAACAACATATCAATACCTTAACGAAAAACCCCACCAACATTTACTACCTTGTAAAGTATAGCAAAAACGAGATGCCGACTCAAAACAAGTCCAGTCCCGAATGTGGATTTTATTATTTTCTTCGCAATAATAAATCGAGTCTATTGCTATTTTTTTACTCTTGCACTTTTCCAAACAAGTTAATACGAGCATAGATGTTACGTCTATTTTCATTGTGCTGCGGAGAAGGGGAAGAAGAAAATAAGTATGGAGCTCTGGTGAGTTACCAGTAGAAATAGTTATCACCACAAGGCATCGGGTCTCACTTTTTGTCGACACACAATCTTTTACCTTTAGCAAGATACAGATTGCGTGGCTGCGACAATTGCTGCGGACACTATGATTCGCCAAAAGAGAAAAAATCCGTTTCGTCGAGGATCAAGTTGCTATTTTAAATCAGAAAAATCGCCTTTCGGATCAGCCAGACGGCGACCGAGATGATTTGTTCCTATGGACGGAAGAAGACCATGAGAACGCCGCTATGCTAAGGAGAAATATTATTTCTCCTTCGTTTGACGTGACAGAACCTTCTTTGCTGCTACCAAAATACCCGAAAACGGACCAACAAAAAGCATTCTTACGCAAAGCTCTGCGAGAAAACTTTCTCTTTCGTGATCTCAGTGACGACGAAGCCAACGATCTAATAGATGCGATGCAGAGCCAGATCTTCTCGCAAGATGATGTTATTGTACGGCAAGGCGATACAGGCGATTATTTTTACATTGTGGAAAACGGTAAAGTGAATTTTGTTTCAGATGGAAAAGGGATTGTAGGTCACTGCGGGACAATGGGATACTTTGGAGAGTTGGCGTTACTTTACAACTGCCCCCGGGCAGTATCCTGCATCGCCGCCAGCCCACAGGTTCATGTTTGGAAAGTCGATCAAAAGACCTTTCGGTCTTTAGTCGCTCATCGTGCACAGCATCAGCACGTAACCGTCAAGCAATTGCTGCGGTCGATTAGTCTGTTCCGTGATTTAAATGATTATGAGCTCAATCGTTTTACCAATTCATTGATTCGGGTGCAGTGGAACAAAGGGGATCGCATTGTTCAGAAAGGAGACGAGGGGAAAGTCTTTTATATAGTCCAAAATGGGAAAGTCAAGGTTCATGAAATCGGTTTGGGGCAGTCGCACTTTGAAGATCAAATTTTAGGTCCAGGTGATTGGTTTGGAGAGCGGGCGCTGCTGACGGGGGAAGTGCGCGCTGCTAATGTTACTGCCTTAACGAATGTAACAACATTGGCTATGGACCGCACGACGTTTGAAAGTGTGCTGGGTTCGTTGCGCATAATGATGGAGCGGGAAATGAGAAAGAAGGTCTTACGAGGTATTGCACTCTTTGCCAAAGGATGTATTTCCGATGAGGAGCTATCTAAAATTGTTGATCTGATGAAAGAACAAGGTTTTCGACAGGGTGATAAGTTAGTAGAAGCAGGCAAGCCATATCCGATGCAGTTGTGGATTATCCGACACGGAAAGCTTCTGGTTTTCAGTGTAAAGAACGAAGGAACCATTTACAACTTTCAAAGTGGCGACCATTTTGGTGAGAAATCAGTTAGAGGGGATCCAGGCCATATCAGTTCTCATACAGCGGTTTGTGAAGAAGATCTTACGGCATGGGTTTTGACGCGACAAGATATAGAGGCTGTTCTCGGTGACGTTGAGCGTCTGGGTCAAGCTGCAAGGTTACTAGACGTGATTTCTACCCCCTATTCAGACATTTGCTTGAAAAACTTGACAAAGCGAAAGGTGCTAGGAAAAGGGGCTTTTGGAAAAGTGTGGCTAGTCAGCCATAACTCAACCAACGAATTTTTTGCGTTGAAAGAACTGAGTAAAATCAAAATTCTGGATTTGCAGCAACTGAAGTATTTGGAGCGAGAAAAGAATTTCCTTTCTTTACTGGAACACCCGTTTCTTTTACATCTTGTGGCCTGCTTTCAGGATCTGAACAAAGTGTATCTTGTACTGCCCGTCATTCCGGGGGTGAACTGTACAACGTGGTCCGTCATCAACGATCCGAGAGCCGTGGCCTACCGAACAACAGTGCTGCTTTCTATGCTGCTTGCATAGTGGAAGGACTTGCCCACTTTCACGAACGCCAGATTGCTTATCGCGATCTGAAGCTTGAAAATGTGCTGATTGACGAAGAAGGGTACTGCAAAATTGTCGATCTGGGTTTTGCCAAGGTGGTGGAAAACAAGACTTTTACATTGGTCGGCACACCCGAGTATCTTGCCCCCGAGATCATCATGTCAAAGGGATACGACAAAGCAGTGGACTATTGGTCCCTTGGAGTGCTTTCATACGAACTCGTGGTGGGACGATCGCCGTTTTATTTGCGAGGCAGTAGCCAGATTGATTTGTTCAAGCGAATCGTCTTAGGGCACTATTCTATTCCTGATTACGTTCACGAGTCACAAAAGGATCTCATCCAGAAGTTGTTGATACGCAACTCCTCCAATCGGCTCGGTAACATGAAGAATGGTGTTGTGGACATTAAGCGTCATGTCTGGTTTAAGGATTCGAAAATTTTGTTTCCATCGATCCGCCGCAAAGAGAGAGGGGCGCCCTGGGTTCCAAAAGTGAAAGACGATTTTGAGAATTTTGACAATTTTCAAGAGACAGAACATGAAAAAGACAATGATCGATGCTTGACCAAGGCCGAGCAAGATTTGTTTGCAGGATTCTAAGGCGAAGAATGAGCATCGACACCTAGTTCGACATATCTCACGATCCGGAAAGTGTTCGGGATATCTAGCTGTCCTTTGACAGTAAATGACTTTTGCCATGACTTCTGTTGCTTTATTCGCTGCTTTTATGTAGGCGGTATCCAATACGCTTTGACCGCGAATGACCGGTGGCCATCAATGACTAGAAGAAACAGTGCTTTGACGATGCGAGAGGCGCCCAAGAGAGGCGTCGTAAGTACTTTTAAGGCTATAGATGGATTCTCTTTGCCTTGCGATGGTTTGCTTTTTTGGTTTTCTTTTCATGCGGACGCGCTGTTGAGGAAGAAGACTCCATGGCGCTGTCATCTTGGTCGCAATCACTTATAAATAACTGGAAGATAAAGGCGTAGAGCAACAAAGATGCCGAGAGTTGCAAGCTCGCAAAGCCAATCCTACCTGGGGAGCGCTACAAGGGAGTCAACGTCGAACCCATTCGGCAGCACTCCATCGTTTCCCTCTTCACAACAACTACAAAATGCTCCCCCATCAGCCCCACCCCCACGGAATTTTAGTAGCTATTCAACAACCTATAATACCATGGTCAACAGTCGACCGCAATCCGAAATGATTTCTAATCTCCGACTATCCGATTCGCCCCCGAGCGTCCCCAAACGATCGTCTACGGCTACTACTTTTCGCGCGGCCGAGTCCGGTAGAGGCGATTTACTACCCACTTCATCATCATCATCATCAAATCACAATCGCGGTGCACCTAATCGCGTTCGGAGCATGTCGTCGGGACTCGTCAGTAGCGCTATCGGCACCGCCGCATCCTGGAGGAATGCCAGCAAACCTACGAAGACCGCCGATGGACCTTTATTACGTTCCCGACCAGGCAAACGAGCCATCTCGAATGGGAGTATGGATGATGGAAGCGTCGCATCCAATGAACGAGAATGGATGCCTCCGGCATCGTATCCACACGACAAACCCCCCGCTCCACGGTGTTTATGGAAAACGCCCTCGCCCAACGGTTCTTCTCAATGGATACAGACTTTGGTGCTCTTAATTGTGACATGTCTTGTGTGGGAGTCGTACCACCGCGCGATAATCACGTCCGAGCAGTTTGAGAAACTCAAGCATGATGAAAGCATCATTATGTTGCATTTACAGGGATTAGAACGAAAATCTATGCAGTTGCATGAGGTACTCGGGAGACTCAGTGACGGAACCGTCATTCAGAACGTCAATCGACCCAATAACAATAACAACGATGAACCCGTCGACGCCAAGTTGATACACGTACAGACACAACAATTGTACCAGATGGAAGAAGAATTGCAACACGAGCTCAAGGGTTTGCAGACAAAGCTTCAACAAGTGGCGAGGAGTTCCATTGTTGGAACATTTGGAGAGGGACCTGTGCAAGTGTCCTTTGATATCAACATAGGGAAAGATACGGAGCGAATATCGATCAGTTTATGGTATGATACACCGCACGCCGCCTGGACTCTCATTGACCAGATACGATCCGGGAAATGGACCGGCAGTCAATTTGTGTTAGCCCCAAACGGCGCGACGCTGACGGCTCTCCCACCAGAGCCTACTGCACCTCTGGATTTTGTGGAAACAGCGTCGGAAAAACATGAAGCTTGGACCGTTGGATTGGCCGAAAACGACGCCGGCGGTCTTAGTCTATTCATCAACTTGCAAGATAATTCCGCCGATCGGAAATTCGATGTTTGCGTCGGCAAAGTTGTTGAAGGATTTGGGAGTTTACAAAAACTTGTATCGTCTTTGCGATCGAACAAACCAGTCTCGGTAACAGCGGCCTCGGCCAGTCGTGTTCCGCGAGGAAAAGCTGCCGGGTTATTCGAATAGTAATCTTAAAATTCTAAAAACGCAAGTTTGACCCTAATCGAGTTAAAGGAATGAAATCTAATTAGCAATTGATATGTTTGGCCTAATAGTTATGCTATTCTATGCTGCAAAAGCTACTAAGGTAATGTCTCGTTCCGTCTACGACACAGGACATGATTCAGTGGAAACCACTAATCAAAAACACATACGGGCCACAATCACTTCCACCATGTCTTTATCCGATAAATCGTCGTTTGGCTCCGCTTCACCATTGGAAGGCGTATCGGTTTCCGTTTCCGTGCCGCTGCCGCTCCCTTCATTGTCTTCCGGATCATCTTCCATGTCATCAAAGGGATCTTCGCCATCACTCTCATACGTGTTGACTACTTTGACTTCCTTCTTTACGGTCACTTCCTTATGTCGCGTCCAGCGACCGTTCGGTAAAAGCTGGAATCGTCGATAATATTCCTGAACTCCCTGTGTCTTTTGACCGTCCTTCCCCACAATCCCATACTTGGTCGAGTGCACTACCCGAATACGATACAAACCATCGTCGTCTAGCCGTACCGCCGGTCCGGCGGCAAACACAATATGCCCAGTATTGACTGTAGTACTTTCGCAACATTCTCGGATCAAATCCAACGTATCTTGACTCAGAGCGGGGTAATCCAGGGAGGTGAGCTTACTGTTAATTGAATCGAGATTCCGATGCAGTTGTTTGACGGTGTGAATATCGATGGCGTTTAATTTTGTTTTGACTTTTGTGACCCACGTCTTGACCACGGGGTCTTTGGCGACATTTCGCGTTACCATATTCGTCCAGCTCCCCCCTTCTGCATGCCAGAGCTGGGCCGTTTTGACCGCTTTCAATAGCCGCTTGAGATCCTTTCGATCATTTGAAGTAAAGGCGGCACCCCCGGCTGCATTGCCTTTCGGTCGATAACAGATGACATCCCCCGGAATGACGAGTCGCAAATCGGTGAACTGTCGCCATTTCATACGTCGATCCGTTTCGGGCATAACTTCCGTGTCCATGACGGTATGGGGTGTACTGGAGAAGAATGTGAAGAAATCCTTGGCGCGCATGAAATCCCGGTCACTAAGTGACATGACAAAGGGATCTTTCGTCACGTGCTTGAGGCAGTTGCGGACAAAGCCGGCGCAGTCGACGCGCAAGACCCATTCTTCATTCGACGGAGTCAACCAGACTTCTTCCCCAATTTTGCCATTTTCCGGGCGATGCACATATTCTGTATCGGCAGTTCCTTTCTTTACCTTTTGTGCGGCTTTCTGAGCCAAACGAAAGCATCGAATGCCCACCGGACCCGGTAAAAAAGCCATTGAGGCGTTGAAGTGTTTTGGCGCTAAAGAGTTCCTCCGGTGGTACACCGAATAATTCGAGATCTAAATTCAATGTATCTTCTTTACAACCGAGCGATAGTTCACTGAGATTGTTAATGCCGGAATTTTTCAAATACACGAGTTTGGAAGTGGCCCATCCTACACCCATTTGATGCGCATACGCGAAAGCTTCGAGCGCATAGCCCAATTGGACTTCGTCCGATAAAAGTTCAGCCCTGCGGGGACGAATAACAATACAACGACACATTGATTAGTTAGTTTTACGAGAAGCAAAAGAAGTCAGGGGGCTTTTCACACAAAGAAGAACGAACATCACTTACATGAATCGTGAAACGAAAACGAGAAGTATGACAGTATTGTTTGGTGGTGGCTGTTTCTTGGGCGCCGCGAGCAGAGTAGAAAATTAGCGCGGGTGAGCGGTGATGGTCCGGTTTCAAAATTCAAGTTTCCTTCACAACTTCCCTGCCCGCCGGGCCATGAACAGGAATTGTGTTTAATATTTTCGGCGACTTGAACATCGTACCGTTATAAACAACGGAAATCAGATAGACCGAGTCCCAGGTTGCGGTTGTTCTGAGAATTCGGGGGTCACGTGGCGCGTCCTGCGTGGTGGAGGGTCATGGATACTACTTCTACTGTAATACTCAGTAGTAAATAGTTACGTTAGATTATCATGGATGAAACTCGTGACTCGTGACTCGCCCGAACAAAACGTGTTGACGAAGGAGAAATAGCTACATCTTGCCTACAGTAGAGAAATGCAGGGTTTTCCAAAGGTGCAACAATTTATACATGAGAGAAAACACGACAGTATTCTAAGGGCGGTAACAAGGAGTTTATATTACTTAGTCGAGGTGCGAGTCGACAAATAAACCCCTTATGAAGCGTAGACTCTAGGTGGCGTCTCATGGATGCGAGGTATGCCCTCTTTGTTTAGATACTCAAGACCGACTGTCACCTTTCCGATACAGACATCTTCCCCGCCCATGGGTACATGTTCCGTCATATGAACACGCAGTACCACTACATTCAAGTCCATCGTATCCGCTTCCAATTGCCGCAACACTACCGATCCGACCTCGTGACAGGAATGCGATGACTCTATAAATTCTAAAATAGGTGATGTGGTTGTTTGATCAGTGGATATTTGTATCACATCATCACCGATGCGTTGTAGCTCCACTTTGTCCCACAAATGGCGGTCGTATTGTTCCAGCAAAATAGCGGCGGCATGAGGAGTGTCATCCGTTAATCCAATCTGTACGTGTTCCTTTCCCTCTTCATCCAATGCTAAATTGATAAAAGCATTACGGATCCCAAAACGATCCTCAATACGTGTTCGAGCATTCAGTTGCACACGCAGCTGTAGTTTCTTCATGGCATCGCGCAAGCCCTCCGTATCTTCCAACAACGCCCCTCGCGATTCGTGCTCTAACTTTTGATCTTCCAATGATTCCCAAATGTCTTTTTGTGCGTACTTTCGGTGTACCTTTTTTGCCGCTTTATCAATCCACATCATTTGTTCTAAAATGTGCGCTCGTTCTTCATCGTACTGTGCTAGCTGGACTCGGTGCTTCTGAACCCGAGAATGGGAATCAAAAATCATGGCGGCAAAGACTAGCAAAATAAGGACTTGTACTGCCGTTTGATAATTCACTGTCGTTCGTAACACGACCCATAAGTTGCGTCGCGGTTCGACATAATATTCATTGTGATAGTCATCATAATCGTTGTTGTTAACAAACGACTCGGAGAATTCTTCAAATCCCTGTCGCAACGTCAAACTCCTCCGACTCGATCGATTACCACGATCCGAGTCGTCGTCCCAACGGCGCTTCCAAAGTCGAGAAAGACGAATCCTCGGGTTGGCGTCGGCGCCGCGTTTTTCCATCCGTCTCGTCGCGGACAGCCGCTTGCGGTGCCCGATAAATTCTTGTCGTGGAAGTGTTGAGTGGTTTGCGTCGTTGTGGGGTCGCATTGAGCTGCGAGCGCAGCATCCCACTCTGCCGCGTAGGCGTTGCGGAGCGATTCTTTTCGTACGTCCATAATAAATTCGATGGGCAGGCGACCCGCTGTTTCAAACAGATTATACCAGGATCAGATCATGCAAAAACGCGCTGTGGTTAACATCAAGTGCGGGCTTAATCAATTGGTGTCCAAGGGTGGTTTTATCATCAATAAAGTAAGTGTTACGGAGTAGTTGACAAATGTGAAAGCTGCAAGGATCTCCGTTCGATCTTCTCGTCAATGGTTTTTCACTTATGGCTGACTTTTGCTGTCACGAAGGAAAAGAAAGTGCGGAAACTTCGTTACTACTTCTTCCACCAGTATATTTTCGTGTACAACGAGAGCCAGAAACAATCTTTGACTCGGTACACAGTGATCTAAATATAGAATAAAGCGGAGGGTTCTACACGATTAACAAAATGGCCCAAATTGTCTTAGCGGTATTCTATTTCGGAGCAGAAAATCTGTGACTGAAAGTGTGACTGGGGGACTCGTGATGAATCCCATGATGTTGTTGTGTAGCGATGACACTTCCAATTCGACGAAACTCTTCAAATCCTTGACCAATGCCATCCAAACGAGCCTAGGAATTGATACACGTTACCAAACCCAATCAATCATGTACGAAATAAGGGTTTTAGCCAACAGTGTATAGGGACGACAACAACGAGGGGTATTGCTAAATCGTCGTCTAATAAAAATTGAAGGGTCAATCGCTCAGATAAAGTGCCTGAATTAAAAGGATGTATAGACTCATCGAACAGAATATTCATTCTCTATTCGCAGATTCTGCCTCTTTCATACCGGTGCATTGCTTTGCCGAAAACCGAAGTACTCAAGTATTCAGTTCTTCTTTCGTTCGGCCGATGTATCAATCAAGTTGAAAAATCCGACTTCCCTGTCAATATCCCCGTCAATGTGGTGCATGGAACCCGACACCGCTGCTATTCCACCTACGGTTGCGACCTCACCGACGAATAAACGTTCCACCTCAAATTGAAACTCGCCCATGTCCGTCTTGCTCGCCGGCGTCCTTCCCGCATTATACCAGCGTTTTAACGTCATGCGAAAAGTTCCGTCGGCTTCTTGACTCCAGCTTCCCGCAGCATTCACGTAGAGTGGGCCATCGGTCTTGCCCACTTGGAGCGATTTGTCGGAGCGGAGAAAAATTTCGGTCGTACAGGTCTCCTTGTCTTCCAATTCTTCGAGATTGTAATAATGTTCCGTGGAAATGGATGTGAATTGTAATCGACTCGTCTGCGACAATGAATGCTCAAAGTCAGATAAATGAGAAAATCAGAGCGCGTCCAGTGGAGGGCCAGTCAAAATATTCTTGTTGCACGTACTGATGACACGGTAAAGGCTGGCGTATGTGTAATAAATGCGACTCCCTCGCCTAGGAGATGGAGATAGAAAAGCACGAGAATGATACGGACTTTCAGCATTATGGAGAACAAGTGAAGGACAGCAACTGGTGATAATTATTTGTAAGGGTAATAACAAAACATGGCTGCGATTAACAAAATGGTTTTGTTGTTGTCCGGCGGCGTCAGGAACGCGTTTCGGTCAACAGATACAGCTTTCATTACGACATGACAAAGTATTTCACAGATTCACACCAGGCCAAAAGTACAGTGCGACAGCGACAGAGATTACGAGTACTCCTTCGCGCACGTCACTGCGGTATAAACTTATCATCCTCCGATCCAAAAAAAAATTGAAAACGACCATGATAAGACATCCCTATTAGACTTCAACCTTCAAAAAGATTTGCCATGATGTATTCCTGCCGAGCAATCACGATTCTATTCTTAGTTTTCCTACCTCGATTCGCTTTCTCATTCCTGCAAGCGGATCATCGCCTGCTTCTCCCAAGACCGTCCTTTTTGGCACTTTCCGATGGCGACGATTATGCCATTGACATGGGCGATACCGGCTTTGTCTTATTAGCGGGAGGAAAAGGCAGTCGTATGAAAGCATCGATGCCCAAGCAGTTCTTAGAACTGCGAGGTGTCCCTGTCCTTCATCATTCTCTGGAACTGTTCTTGGAGCGACTGCCGTCCTTCCTCAAGAAAGAAGGAAAAGCTCCTCCACCGTTTGTTGTATTGGTTATGGATCCTACTTATCAACCCGAGTACCAACCCATTGTGGATCGTTATAAAAATCAATTAGCCTTTGCCAATCCGGGAGTCGAACGACAAGGTTCGGTGGAAAATGGCCTCTCGAAATTGGTGGAGCTATCGGGTGGCGAATGCCAATACGCAGCCATTCATGATTCGGCACGACCTCTCGTGACCATCCAAGAAGTTTGTCATGTCGTAAGAGACGCCAAGGAATACGGAGCCGCTGTTCTTGGCGTACCTTGTAAAGCTACTATCAAGGAAAGTGAAGATGGATCGACCGTGTTACGAACTATTCCGCGGGCTCGACTGTGGGAAGTCCATACTCCACAAGTTGTTCGCATTGAGACACTGCAGAGAGGTTTCGCTAAAGTGGAGGCCGAAAATTTGGAAGTGACAGATGATGTATCGATTGTGGAAGCTTTGGGAGAGCCTGTCAAATTGACACTGGGGGAGTATACGAACTTGAAAATAACGACACCCGAAGATATGGACGTTGCGGAGGCTATCTTACAAGAGAGAAAAAAGCGCTCCTGTGAACATGCTGGCTTAGATATAAATTGGTGAATTGGCTTAATCTTGAAGTAAGAACAACAAACATACTGTATTCTTTAAGAGAAAAACGAAAGTGTCGCCCTATGAAAATTACGATCGACCCTCTGATACACGGTTTGTTGTTTCGATACTGTACGCCCTAGATTCTTTGTTGTGTCTTAAATTCAAGATAGTCGCATTTCCAACTATTTGGGTAAAACGATTCACGGATGATAGCTCCACGTGGACGATCCTCGATAAAGTTGAAGTTGAAAACGACGGACTACGGTACATGTACAGACGGTGAAGAGAACGGGGGCACGTCATTCTCTTGGCTAAACCACCTACAGATTAATCGTACAGTTGTTGGAGCCATCATCGACTTTTTTCTCGCACAAACCGATCGCCCGACATTGTTGTTGTCATCCAACTGATTCCTTTCTTTCTCGCAGAACACAGATTTGTTTGCTACTGAAACCATCGTTGAATATTGATTTCTCCAACATGTTAGGACGAAGTTCAATTCTTCTTGTTTTGACGCTCTGGACGAGCAGCGTTACTGCATGGGCTCCAGTCAACGGAGCATGTCACAATTCACAACGACAGCTGACACCTTCTACAGTGCTTCGAGCTACGCCCACTAAAGAAGAGGCGAAACAGAGTATCGAAGAAACGACAGAGAAATATGGGCTGGAAGTAGGTTTGCTAGAGTCTTTGAAGCAGAAAGACGGCGGTGCCACCGCGAAGTCATTATTGAAGCGTTACGGCATTGCGTACTTGGCCACTTCGATTCCTCTCGCTCTCGTTTCGTTTGCCATCTGCTATACGCTCGTCGACAATGGTGTTGACGTCGGCGGACTTTTGAGCAATGTGGGTATTGAGGTGAACCAGAACACCGAGACGGCGGGAACATTTGCGATTGCGTATGCCGCCCACAAGGCCGCTTCGCCCATTCGTTTCCCACCGACGGTTCTCTTGACGCCGGTTGTGGCCAAGTTGATTGGGAAGGAACCGGACGAACAAGAAGAATGAGAATAAAGTCGGTCACGTGGATACTCACGCCACTCACTCTTCGGGACCCGAAGTCGGGGTGAGGAGAAAAAATATCGTTGAGAAAGAAGGAAACAACCGAAACCAACCAACTAAATAATGTACATGACAGTCTCGAGAATCCCACCATTTGAAGCAGCACCCTTTTAGATACAGAACAACGTTAATGCGCTGATATAATGAATGTAGTATTGTTACAGAGCGTTCGATATCGATGTAAGCCTGGCGCTTTCATCTCTCATGTAGAATACGTCTGGCAGATGATTGCTCTTGTATTTACTTCTAAGTAGTTTTGCATTGCCAACGCTTTTAGATGACTTATGGGTTATCGGAGATCTTTTCCGGCCCTTTGGTTCTCCCAACGTTAATTCGATCCTCCCGAAACTAGCTTGCGCACGAACACGAATTCATGACTACATCAGCATTCTCATGAAAAACAGTGATATAAATATATGTAACTCAATATTTGCTACGAGCACTCATCACTCTGAAAAGAGATGATTTGGACGTCGTACTTGTGAAAATAGTAGAAACAAACAAGAAATAACTATCCGGGACTGGAATTGATTTATGTCGGATAAAGGCCCTTCTTTTTATGCTATAGTGATTCAAACCACTCCGACACAAACTATTATCCACGGGAGATGAGCAAACGAGACTGCCTTCTCGTCCGCGCATTTGCGTGATGAAAGATGCGAGATGAAAAAAGAGGCAACAGTAACAGAAGACGAACATTTTTTTAGTTGCTGTTCTCGCTCTACTTTTCTGCTTGCTACCTTTTCATCTTCTTTAATAACAACCTTTATCTTGTAAAAATGATGGGTGGTCAAAGTATGGGAGGCGGCGGTCCTCCAATTATGGTTTTAAGTAAGTCGATCTACAACGGATTTTGGCTCTATCATCTAAATACTACATTACATCCCATGATCTCACCTTTCTGTTTGTCACAAATAGACTCGAAAACACAAAGACAAACTGGTAGAGAAGCACAAATTGCGAACATTCAAGCCGCTCGTGCTGTAGCGAATATTATTCGTACCACATTGGGTCCGCGAAGCATGCTCAAGATGCTCTTGGATCCGATGGGGAGTGTCATTCTCACCAACGACGGACACGCCATCTTGCGAGAAGTCGATGTATCGCATCCTACCGCCAAGAGTATGATCGAATTGAGCCGTGCGCAAGATGAGGAGGTTGGTGATGGAACTACGTCGGTCATTGTCTTGGCGGCAGAAGTTCTTGGACAAGCGGAACCATTTCTTCGCAATGAAACCAGCAATGTACATCCTACTGTACTCGTTTCGGCTTATCACAAAGCTTTGGCCAAGGCCTTGGAGTTACTGAAAATACAGGCTATTGACATTGATGTTCAAAAAGATAAAGAGCTCATGAAATCGTTGATTCAGTCGACATTGGGAACAAAATTCAGTAGCCGCTGGAATGATTTGATGGTGGATATTGCGTTACAGGCAGTTTTGACTGTCGCAGAACCAAAGTCTGCGGGTGGAAACGAAGCACAAGTGGACATTAAACGATACGCCAAGGTAGAAAAAATCCCTGGCGGAGAGATTGAGGAATGTGAGGTACTCAAAGGAGTCATGTTCAACAAAGACACGGTGCATTCGTCCATGCCGCGCCGAGTCGAGAATCCTCGCATCTTGCTTTTAGATACGCCTCTTGAGTACAAGAAAGGAGAGTCGCAAACGAATGTCGAGATTGACGCCTCAAAAGAAAATGACTGGAATGCTTTGTTGCAACTGGAAGAGGAATATGTCGCTCAGCAGTGTCGGGATATCTTGGAGCACAAGCCGGATGTCGTTATCACGGAAAAAGGCGTGAGCGATTTAGCGCAACATTATCTTGCCAAAGCTGGTGTTGCTGCCTTTCGTCGTTTGAGAAAGACGGATAACAATCGAGTTGCGAAAGCAACTGGGGCTACGATTGTGAGTCGAACGGATGAAATTCAAGAATCAGATATTGGAAAGGGCTGCGGGTTATACGAAATGCGCAAAGTAGGAGATGAGTGGTTTTGCTTCTTGACAGAATGCCATGAGCCCAAAGCATGCACAATCATCTTACGGGGAGGATCAAAAGATGTTCTCAACGAAGTCGAACGCAACTTACAAGATGCCATGCAAGTGACGCGAAATGTGGTCACGAACCCTCAGCTGCTACCGGGCGGGGGTGCCTCCGAAATGGCACTTGCCGTAGCCCTTAAGCGCTATGGTCAGCGCGAAATCAAGGGAGTTCAACAAGCACCTTTTTTGGCCGTCGCGGAAGCCCTGGAAGTGATTCCCCGAACATTAGCGCAAAATTGCGGTGTAAGTGTGATTCGATCGATCACCGCGTTGCGCGCGAAACATGCGGAAGCTTACGAGGCGAATACAAAGTGTACGTGGGGAGTCAATGGAACGACAGGAGAATTGGTCGACATGAAAGAATATGGTATCTGGGAACCACTAAGCGTCAAACAGCAAACGATTAAGACGGCAATTGAGAGTGCGTGTATGATTCTGCGCATTGATGATATCGTCTCGGGATCAAAAAGGCGCGACGGTTAACAACTCTCACAGCTCAATATACTTATAGGAATTCGAAGCAGCACCTTTGTTTTAAGGAGCAAGCCATAAAGACTAGACCTTTGCACCTATCTCATCACTTGTATTTCCTGTCAATTGAGAGATAAATTTGAATTACTGACTTTAGCATTACTTTTCGAGGTAGTTCTGTTTTGTTAATATTCATACCATTTTTACGGCAATGCGGAGTGCAGAGAGTGGCAAAAACCAAAGTTTGTTGCGGATCGTTGTTGATCGTATTTACTATAGACTGAAGTGTTGGCTTTTCACTGGCACGACTGCCTTTCAGTCATGAACCGAAACTCAGTCTGAATTCATTCTGCTAGGTTGAGAAGTTGACGCAGCTTTAGCAGCTTAAAGTTAATCATTTGAAACTTTGACTACGTAATTATTGTATTTAATTTGAGCGATTCTATTTCTGTTTTCGAGAATCTAATTTGCCACTTGCCACTAACTTGCCACAAGACAAACCAGCACCTATATCCTTAATACTAATCAGGACAAATACCTGGTAGGGCCACAACAAAATGCCCGGCGGGTTATCCATCTCGCAAAGCATTATATTTAATTTATTCGAACACGGTAAATAAAACATAAGCGTTGAAAAGACTCAAAGAAAAGCTAACTTTTTCATTTGCAAACTCTGTGTGATGGATTCCTCAAGTCGGGGTCAGCATGATTCCGGAAAATCTGCGGGTCGAGGCGACGGTCTTCACAATGATTCTGCATCCGCCGCGGCGGCGAGTCTGCAAGTCTTACTCAAAGAAGATCCGCTCTTGAAACAGTTTGGACTGACGGAAGCGTCCAGATCGGGCGATCAAGTAGCTTTCGCGTACGCTTCTACCTTACTACAGAAAGAGGGTGAACGGGGTGATACACAGCAGCAGGCCGAGCTTGCTTTGCAAGACGTCGACCGCAAACTGATTCTCGTCCAATCTTTGGCTGTGAAATTGTCTCGTACGAGCCCCGAAGCAGTTGCTGGCCATTTCCTTGAATTGCACGGATACAATGTTGAAGAACGTCAGGTTGAAGCAGAATCATCCACAATCACTTTGCAAGCGATGCGTGAGAAAGCAGATCGATTGCAAAAACAGGCAGAGTCACTCGAGACGGTGACACGTCGCGTGGAATCGTCCCTCGCACGTGGACTAGCTCGCATGGAAATTTCGTGCAAGAATCTAGAGCGTGTTTTGCTTTTGAGCGCTAGATTGAAGAAAATTCTCCGCATGCAATTCGAAAATGAAAAGTTGCAGAGCTATGACTTGGAGGATCTGCGAGATCTCACCAGAGCGGCTGCGTCTGTCGCCGTCCTAGAAGATCTGTTAAAGGAAACAAACGAGGAAAAAATTGACATTGTAGAAAAATTAAGACCAGAGGCCGAAAGCACCGCCCGAGCGGTCCGTAAAGCTGCGGCTTCGCTAATGGCACAGAATCAGAATACTACAAAAATGCACGCCTTACAGAAATTAGGTGCAACACTCCAAGTTTATTATCATCTTGGTGAATTATCAGATGCTGTATGGAAAGCTATCAATGATGCGCACACTAAAGCAGAGGCTGCCTGCCGAGAACTGTGGAACCCCATTACGCTGTCGGGGATTCAGGAACAGGCAAAGAAAGCGGCAAAAGGAGATACAAAGTCATTTGCGAAGAATTTGACGGAAGCAAGAACGCAAGTCGTACAGGAGTGGTCAAGCCATATGGTGGAAGCTGCTTTACAAGTGTTTCACTTGCAGACGGTGCTGCTTCGTAAAACTGACCCCGTTAGTCGTAGGGTGTTTCTGGATGTTGTAGCTGCCGGACCTATTCCAGCCGAATACAATTTGAATTCACAAGAAAAATTTTCTCTGTTCACTCTGTATTGGTTGCGGTTGTCACGCTCTTTGGCCAAAATCATTACCAATGCGCTCCAGTATGATAAAGGGAAAATGAAGGCGGAGATATCCAGTCTTTATCCTGCGGTCAGATCTGCTTCTATAGAGCTGCTCGCGCGAATTCAAGATAGCAAAGGAGCATCATTCTCGTCTTCTACAGGGATCGAAGATTCTTCAGCCGGTACTTCTGGTATTCTGGGTGGCTCCTTTGCAATGTATGACGAGCGTTTTACGCAAGGGAAGGCTGTGGCCGGTTTGCCTGATAACCCTCAAGCGGCTGTATCAGCAGACACGTGGACACGACCGCTGAACTCGGAAAGTCCCGGAGAATCAAAGGTCACAGCATTGACAGGTGCGTCTCTTTCTGCTGTATTTAACTCGATAGAGTGGGAAGAGTTCAGAGGCAATAAGGAAACAGGAAGTGGCATATTCCGACTGGAACAAGTTTTTCTTGAGAAATGCAAAGATCGTTTACATGAGCCACTGCAATACATGTTCCCCGAGCATATTGCTGTCGATGATGATGGTGTTGCGGTAGCTGGAGCAGTCACCACCGTACTCCTACCAAGCAAGTATGATTTGCAGCGCTTTGAGCAAAATATTCGCCAGGAGCTGTCTCTTGCGGATCCAAAGGATGGAGGAGGAGATTTCTCTACCGTAACGATGATTGCCGACTGTGTCGTCGACTTGATAGTAGAGTTCTGTACGCGTGCAAAAAATGCCATTAGCGGTGTTGGCGAAAATGGTTATGTTGCCGCAAATTCGTTTGCTATGACTGAGAATTTACAGCACGACCGCAAAGTAGCCGCTATCATGTTCACTCTCGCCAATTATTTACGGGAAGCACCTTACAAGACGTTTGTTGGTCCGTACGTACCAGCGACGCTTCCTCAACATGATGAAGCTGCAAAGATATGTCAAAGGGCCTTGGCGCCAGCTATCGACTCTATTGACCGCATGGTGAAAAGTACCATTCTGAATCCATTGTGCCGTGCTCTCAATCGACAAATTGCGTCTGTCTTAGCGAAAATCCACATGGGGGTTTACCTGGAATCTTCTAGTGATAAAGAAGGAGAAGGTCAGCCATCGTTCGTTCAAAAACACTTGTCAAATACTTTTGATTCCATTGCAAAGAGTTTCTTGGTGAAATTCCCACCGCCCTATTCTAGCACTGTGGCGTCGACAGTCTCAACTTTCACTATTTACACATACATTTCGAATGTGTGTCTCGTGCGACCTCTGGAAGAAATGACTCGATTGCACATTACTCAGGATCTTGCTGATCTTGAGTTGGTATTGGAGCAGTTTTTGGGCAAGATTAGTGGTGGCGCGAGTAAGCCACTGAGCCAAATCGAGAAGGGAAAGCCGTATTCCGAACTTCGCGGCGTACGACAAATGCTCTTTTGGACAGGCTTAGAGTCAAAGAATACGAGCTCGACTGAAATTGCAAAGGCCCTTTGCGAGAGCCCTGGACGAGAGATATTAGACCATCTACAATCTTTCACTATTTATTCTCTTTCGCCCCGAGTCTACTTTCTTCCCCGCATCACGTAAAACGCGTAAAGGCCGAAGAATACGTGAGCTCAATGCTTGTTCAGTTGGATGGCTCGGTAGAAGCAGGCGAAGATGACGCGTGGATGGTAACTGTCGGCTGTTGTGATGACTATCAGCAGCGAGCTTCAGCTGGGGCCATCGGAGACGGCGATGTGCGTGTTGCGCAGCTTGTCATTACGCTTGGTCAGGAACTGAACAGACATAGACGTCATTAAAGAGTAAGCTCGTTAATCCTGCATTAGTTAAAAAAACATATTTTTAATTTGTGTAGCTACGACAAAGAACTGAGCATAGAATCGTCTAATTGCAAGGCCAACACCCAGTCGCAGCTCGCCGCTTGTTCGGCTCTTCTGCCGCGGGCAATTAACCTCGTCAACGTCAGCCAACGATGAAATGCCATTTCATCGACGGTGACGTTACGCTGGCGAGCTTCTTGGCGCCGTTGTAAAAAAGTCTTGCTGGGCGTCGGTTAGTAGCTGTAACGGTAAATCGATCGGTGGGCCGGATCGTGCATGGGCCAAGTGCTCCCGAATCGTTTGGCACATTGACTCAGACCAATCATACGGTTCCAAACCCGGCTGGCCCTTGACTTGCAGCAGGCACGGGAGTAGACTTTTGGTTTCAGCCGTACAGAGCACAATGACGCGAACATCCGCTTCAAATGGTATACGCATTCCACCGTCAAAATGGTAAGGGACTTGGTGACCACTGGTCAGTTCTTGGACGCCTTGTAACATTTGCAACCCTTGCGGTGAAAGTGGACCTGCCTGTATCTCACTCGCGTTCAAAAGAACCGTCGCTCCCTTGGGCAACTGCAGAGGACTTTGTGCCAGTCGACCGCTTTTCTTGTTCGGTATCTTGAGATCTTTCAAATGAGGCGTCACCAACAAGGGCAACATTGACGAAAGAATGCCTTCCAGTCGCTTCTGAAACTGGTGACAAGCACTCGCGTCCGGCAAAAGAATTGCCAAGGAAGCACACCCCAAAGTCGTTGCGTAGGGCGTTCTTCGAGGTGTTCCACACGGTTTTCGTTCCGCCAGAGAAAGCAAAGCCATCCAAATAGCACTCGCCGTGAGTGTGTCGATCGACAGTGCCCGAGAAAGTGCAGTAGCGACAACTTCGTTGGAGGGAATATCGGGCATTTGCAGAGGCGGCAATATCAACTGATCAAGATCCAGTTTTCGATACCACAACACTTGTATGCGCGGCACGTGGAGGGGGAATCGCTTCTTCTTCCCTCGTCCTGAAACGCCGAAATGAGCGTGTCTTTCCAAGACGTTTCTCGTCGATGATTCTCCATTAGTACGTCCTGTTCCATGACGCCAACAACTTCCACCAGTTCATTGAGTCGAAGTTTTGGTTGATGATTCATGTATTGATCGTAGAAAAAATTGGCCAGTAGGGTCTGATCGGCGTCTTCGCGACACGAGTCGTCCAAACACAATCGCTTGTCCCGATGGATACTGTCGTATATCATGTGATGAAACCAGGGAGTCGCTTGTGGAATGGGTGCAATCACGAGCGGTGTTCGTTCCATGAAGGTGGAGTTGTTGGCTGCATCGTATTCGGGTGCGAGCATATCTTGCACCATTCCCAGGCAACGAACGAGTCCGGAATAATGTTTGTTGTCATGATCAAATAGTGGGAGATTCGACTAAAAGAAACGATGAGTCAAGAGTGGTGTTACTGCCGCAAGCTCCTTCGGACGAACCGTACCTTTTCTTCGCCGAGAGCCAGCCAATCCGCTTCGGTTAGTGGCATTCCATCTTGTATTTTCGAATAACAAAATGTATGTATGCTTGGGTTGCTTTCATCCTGAGAATTGGCAGGTGAGACGATGGGTGGTGTCGTCATTCTTGTTTTTTCTTTTCTTCCTCTTAATATGATTGAATGCAAGATTTAGACTTTGGATGCATTTGTGTTTTGAAGTCGACAAGGCGTTGCCTGGTACGGAGTACATGTTATCATACGGAAGGAGAAATGTGGCGCGTCCGCTGTTCGCGCCCTTTCCTGGTACACGTTTAGAAAGGGTGATGGAGGTACTATCAGCAACGGGTGCATGAGCTATTTTTATGCCTAGGCTAGCTTTAGAAGGATAGTACGTAGAGACCACAATGATGTTTTGTATTTAATAGATCCGAGTGGTGCGCCTCGTTGGAATATCCAAATCCAAACTCCTCCCTTATTATTATTTGCACTTCATGCGAACCTCTCACCTCGCTTATTATGAAGATGATTTGCGAAGGAGGCAATCAAAGCACAAATTCATTGTACGAACAAATCATTCAAACGTAACACTATAGGTATTACTATACAATGTCAACAGAAAACGATAAAACTGTTGGAGCTGATTTACTAGCCGGTGTCGACATTGGTGCCATTCTTGCGTCGCAAGGACCCGTGGTCAAGTGCGTTCTCCTTCGACACGCCCGTCCTGACGGAAAAGACATAAAACCACATCCCGCTTATGCAAATGCGGACGAACTGCATCAAAGGCAGGTCCTCACGGAACTCGTAGAAGAAATCGAACTCGACACAACGCCCAGCAAGAGTGCTGCGGCGCAAGTGCTCGGGGGGCCTTTTACGTTTATAGGACAATTTCCCACGGAAGGGACGGTCGTCATGGCGCGCCGAGAAATCCCGGACGATGCTGCATTGGAAGAACTGCCTGTCGCCCAGTTGCGGAAACTGTGTCACGACTTTCAAATTGATACGAAAGGCTTTGTGGAGAAAACCGAGTTGGTGAATGCGCTCAGCAGGGCACAACTGCCCTTGAATCCGCATTTATTGCAGCCGCCGTTGGATGGAATTCGCGTATTTGGGGATATTCTCATTATGAAAGTAGCTGAAACAGAAGAAGAATTAGATCAAGAGGATGACGCAGACGACGAACAAGCCGAGAAGACCAAGCTGCAAGTACCGAGCAATCAAGACTTTTTCCTCGATTACACACGCAAGGAGTACATTCATTTCGCTTCACGGACAGATGTCGTTGCTCCAGAAGTGGAGGAAGATGACGACGAGGAGGAAGAAGACGAGGAAGACCATGATGGCAATACCGATGATGATGACGACGACGACGAAGAAGATTTTGTTTTGGGTGAGGATGAAGATCTGGATGAGGAAGAAAGATCGGCGATGCTCAATATGTTGCTCAGTCAAGTCATTAAAAAATTTCGGGATGAACATGGGCGAGGTCCAAACACAAAGGAGTTACTTGAGTTAAGAGGGGAAGTAGCTGGGGTTCTTGGCGTGGAAGTTGCAACGTTCGATCAAATTACAAGTGGGGTGAAACATGCCGGCGACGACGACCATGAAGTAATGCATTCACCGAAGAAAGTAAAGTTTAGTAACGAGGCCGAAGAGGATGGCGCAGCTGACGAAAGCGAAGATAGCAAACCATTCGCGCAGGAGCACACAAGTAAACACGATGAAGGAGAAAATAACAAAGAAACATAAATATTAAACCTCTGCCATGTTCTCACATGCGCTGCTTCGCTGAAAATTGTGGAAATATAACTTCAACGAATTTTATCGATCCTTCAAACCAGAATGTAGGCCAAAGATCGACAATAGATACCAAATACTACGGAGTGTGGCCGGCCACCGTCATCATTCTAGAATAATAACAAATAGAACTCGTAAAACTATAGTTTCAGACGCCTACAATACTTCCGTTTATTTTCGCAGGAAAGCCCTTGGCCGAGCCACTGTGCATCTGGAGACGTGAGATCTCTTCTTTTCCCCAGCGCGACTTTCCAGCGGCTGATTCGGCGAGCACTTTGTTATTTCGCTGCTCAAATATATCCTCGTGACTGTTGACGATTTCCACCGAGTCAATTGTCTTACTCGACAGTTTTCCCACTTCTTGGGCACCCCAACGAGATTTTCCTGCGGCCGCAGCGGCAGCAACATGCAAGTTTCGTTTTTCATAAAGACTCGTCGACGAAGGAGCACTTTGTGCGACGATTTTGGCTCCAATGTTGGCTCCAAATGCGACTCGCTCCGCCAATGTTGGTCCGCCAACTCCACCGTCTGCCCTCAAGCCATGATCAGCAGCCTCGACTTCAGGCGGAACGGGAACTGTCGCTTTTTCTGCTACTGCAGTGGAACTAAGGGGAAGACTGCGCACGCGTTCAATCTCTTGAGGTCCCCAACGTGATTTGCCCGCTTCGGCTTCGTGTAGGACCTTGCTGTTTCGCATGCTGAAGAACGAGGAGTCATCAGCAGCAATGGGAACAGGCATACCTGTGCTGACTTTATTGACAATTCTGGCCCCGATATTCACGCCACCAGCCAGACGCTCTTCTAATGTTATAGTGCTGGCATGTGCGTTAGAAGCCAAGGCAACAATTTTGGCTCCGATGTTAGGACCCAACGCGACACGTTCAGCTAGCGATGGTCCCCCGACTCCGCCATCTGCTCGCAGACCATGATTGGCAGCAATGATTTCAGGGGTCTCAGTAATTTTTTCACCCGGCGCCGATGCGATGACGGGTCCTCGAGGCGGCGCTGACAAGGTCGCTGGTGCATCGCTTTTCACGAAAGAGCCCAACTCAGTCCCTGTTTTCACCTTGTGCACCTCTGATTCTCCCCAACGACTCTTTCCTGCAGAGGCTGATGCTTTCACGCCCTCATTACGAGCAGCCAGAAGCTCATTTACGACCTTGGGTTTCAGCATGTCACTTGGAGGATCAGCGACTGCGGATGGAGCTCCGAAACCAAGTTCTGCCATTTTCGCTTCCCATCTCTTGTTGAGTGCTGCTTCAGCTGCCTTGATGGCATCGACTTTCTGTTTGTGAGCGTTGACAATGTAGGTTTTCATGAACTCTTGATACTTCGCTAACTCTCCAATCGGGCCCGGTGGCGGCGACGACGACATAACAACCGGAGACTTTGCCGCTTTCAGAGCAGCAATCTCTTCTTTGAGCAACCTAATTTCTTCCATTTTCTTATCTTCTGCCGCCTTCACAGCTCGCAACTTTTCCTCGTGAGCTTTCGCTAAGTACTGTGACATGGCAGCAGCGCGCTCTTCATCCGACGAAACCTTCGGCTTCGTCGCGACAGCCTGAGGAGGTCGGATTAAATTGTTGTTGAAAAAGAAACCTGCCGTGTAGGTAGGTAATAACAATAGAGTAATTGAACTAAACTTCATCTTGATCTTTTACGCAAGATTAATGCTATCACAACTGTGCCTCTTGATCGTTTTGTCCTCACAACGAAGCAGCAACAAACAACCACGAAACCAATTGCGGGGTTTTCGAGTTTTGAATTCATGAAATTTTGCCACAATTTTTTGTTAAGAAAGAAACGTGTTCAAGGAATTTTCCATGTTCCTTGCAACAGTCAATATACTTTACCTTTTTCTCATCGACACAACGTTTCTTTCCAACATTGTACGCACTGCTGAATACAAGACGGTGGAACGGTCGGACTGTCGTACTGGTAAGTCTTATCGTGCTTTGAGATAAAGATATAGGTGAATAATCGAATAATCCCTCTATAGCGGGCTCCAACCTCCAGCAACCTTTAGCTAAGGTATCCTTGGCCAATCTATGTACCTTGGACTAGGTTTTCATCCAGAATGGGGGATGAGACGAATCCTAGAAAACAAGGATGACATAAAAGAGGCGTCACTGAATGGGTCCACAACACAAACGAGTGGTCACATAAGCTTTTGCAACAAGACGGATAATGGATACGGAGTAATAAAAGACTGTCTTACTTGACTCTATCACAAAGATGACGTTGACCGCGGAAGGATCTAACAAGATAACGTTTGTTTGCCTTTTCAAACGTCGGACGAGAAGCGAAACAGCCACGATAAGAAGCTCTTCTTCTCCTTGTTCTCGCCTTTTGAGACTCGCTTACGGCTACCCCCTGTTTTCGTTGGAAGCACAATCCCATCTTCGTATTCTGCTCGCCGAAGGATTGCGTGTAGTGCATGAAGAATGAGATCGGAACTGAAAAATGAAATAGAATCTTGGTCATTTGAAGTGGTCTTGACATAAAAGCACGAGCGCGGATCCGATTTGATGGTCAAATCAATATAATCAAGGATTTCGCAATCTTCGCACTCACGGTAACCGGCTATCCCGTTCTTGAACGCTCGAAACCAAACTGTATCGCCGGCTAGATGATCTCGACCGTAGACCTCAATGGTCCAAGAATGCTTACAATAACCATCTACAGCACTTGGATGGTCACGGAGGTCCCAGACGTCGACTTTTGAGTCGTCACCCGACGAGTATCCGCTTTCCAAAGAAATGTCAGACAATACAGTGCTCGAAGCATCATGAGAAACGATCCAATTGGAAACCAATGGTTCCTCCGCACGATGAGGAATGCTAGTGGGGAGCATGCAACTTGTCAGGTACTTGTTCTGGAAACGATTGGGAAACGGCTTTGAATGTGTTTTTCATCTCAGCTTGCTGTTCGTGAGCTTCGACTGGTGAAAGCGAGCCGACTTCGTTGGAAGACGATCCCGTCGTCTCCGTCAGATCGTCGGGGAAGGAGAAGTAGTGCGTGGAGCGCACAATTTTCTCGTTGGGGATTCCTGAATGAGACAGAGCGGGTGCTGACTGAATGCTCATGGTTCGATAAATAATCTATTGTTGGTTTGCAAATATCTGGATACGAGCACTTGATTGCTTTTTTGTGAGAATAAAACCATCGTATCCGTCTCGATCGAACGGTTCACCGTTTCCATTTTGTGAGGTTCGTTTCTAGTACACAGGAAGATAATTCCGTTTCCAGTCTTGTTCTATGATTCCGTTTCTTTGTTGACTTCCGAATGAATTGTCATTCGTGGTGAAACGCCAAATAGCGGAAACTGCGGGCGAAAAAGTGGAAACGCGACGAGATCGCATCGCGTTCGTTCCAAGTGTTGTCGCACTACCACTCGTACTCCATTCGCAAGACGACCCATGAATAGACCTTATCGAGACGGAAAACAGGCGATCATCTAAACTATCAAAAGAACAATCTGGGAGGAAATTTAAGAAACGCATTTCAAGGATTTTGTCGGCAGTCAGTTGCAAGAAACCTTTACCTACACTTGTGTATGATCTCTTTCCTTTGCGTCTCCGCTTGATGAACATCGGGGCAAAGGTATTCGGTTTCTACTTACAAAACTACGGTTGCATCTTAACACATGCAACGAGTCACAGCATGGAAAAAACGATTTGTTAACCCACATTGCCAATGCATGCTGATTATTGCATTCGATTAGGCCGATCCGAACAGTGCAATCAGCATGCTAAAGAATGTTCCTACACATGCTGCCCTTGTCTGCGTCAAGTCCATTTTCGAGCCCTGCTCACCAGATAAGAGAACGAGCGTAATGAATAACGAAAATGCTTCGCCTTTCAACATAAATTTTTGTTGTTCGGGTGTCGCTAATAAAATGCTGAAACCCAAAATCAGAGTCACCCACAACATTTGCGTGACAGCAGCATGAGAAATACTGTTAAAGATACTGCCACTGAGGTCTCCGAGGTAATAGTATCGTCCATTTCCAAAGGTCATGTCCCACACTTGGAAAAGCGAAAGGACACATTGCAATGCCACTGCAACAGTCGCAATGGGGAATTGCTTGCGAAAATCAAACGAGCTCGATCGCAACTGTGCCGGCAATGGTACCTGAAATGGAGCCGTTGATTGATGCTGAATGATGACAACGAGTAGAACCACATAAAATGCCAATTGCACTCCCGCAATGGCTTTGTTGATGTGATCGAGAAGAAAGACTCCGGTCGAAAGATACGATACAATAAGAGCAGTCACCAAAAAAACAAGACGCTGTTCCAGAATCACGTGACCACGAGCTTTCTTGGCGAGACAGGCAATGAGAACATTGACATGAAACATTCCAAACGCGAGCCAATTCAACATCCACGCCTCATCTTGATTGCATTCGGCCCGTTTCCAGTAAATACACCGTATTGGACTGAATGCCAGTAGTAGAGAATTGACAATACCGTGCGTGACAAAAAATAGAACTACCGTCATGTAGGTGGATATTTCGCCACTCGATGCGGGACGGCTGGGTTGCAGAAGGACGGTCATCTTTGTCGAACAGTATTATGAGGAACTGTATCTTTCAATTTGGTGTTCTTAAATAAATTTTCAAACTCTGAACTTGCATTCACTTGGGTGTCAAAAGGCTCAGTGGTTGATCGTCGCGTTGAAAGATGTTGTGATAAGCAACAACCAAAATGGACGATAGTTGAAAGAAGAATGATGATGTGTGTCAACCAAAACTTTTCTTCGCAACCACACACACACCACTCTGCGTGGTGTCAGAACTCGTGATTGACGATGATGATTTTCATCACGTTATGATCACATCGTCTTGCCGTCGCTCCACAGGATCACGGCGAATAAACGCGAACCAAAAACCGAAAAAAAACGAATTTTTTCTGCGTCAAAAATTATTGGAAGCCCAACTTTTTAAACGCTACGGAGTATTACTTTCGGCTTTGTTCCACTATTCTATTACGGTGAAAAAGCATGCAGAAAGCTACATGTCATGGCTGTGGCGAAGAGTTTCCTTCCCGAAGCGCTATCTTTCGGCACCTCAAAGAAACCAGCGGTCAGTGTCTGTCGAAAGAAGAATATCAAGGTTATCTTCAGTATCTTCAAGAACAGGATCGTCACAAAGTATTGCTTCTGTATGGATATTGTGGACTGGAAGGGACGGAGGCTGCCCAGAAGTTGCTCAAAATTGTACAGGGAGAAGACGTCAAGCCGGATAAAATCAATCGATCGTACGCGAACATAGGACGTCGCACGCAACTCGTCAAGCAAGATGAGGGGACGGGCGGTGTCATATCGGAAGTGTTAGCGACACGTCTACCCTCTATACTGGAACCAGTGGATAACTGGATTGATAGAATGAATACCCAACTGGAGCCCGAGGGAATTTATTTGATAGGCCGTCACGAAATGAAAGGAAAAGGGGGGACCTTCAATGCCGAAATCGATGTCACACATCGTCGTGTGGAATATATGCTTCCCTTGGATTTTCTGTATTGTAGCAATATTGAGAACATGTCTCGTGATGAGTTCTTCGACACGCTTCCGGACTTTACGGAGACGTCGGAATACGTTTCAAAGGTAGGACGAGACTATCCGACACTGGCCACTGTGAAGTATTTGTTTGGGCTTAAACGAAAAATGCAGAGTCTTACTACACAAATTATACCCATGGACGCGGACGAACATGATTCCAGCGCGAAAAAGATGGAACGAGAGCAACAGTCGAAGCGACCCAAAAGTCAGCAAAAAAGTAAGAATGGCAATAAGCCCAAGACAAATTTGCTCAAAAGAAGGCGTTTTCACAATTTCACCCCATCGTGCATGGCGCATGAATATGTGGCATATCGACGGATGGATCGTGTTTATCACCGGGCAACGATTCGTTTCGACGGTGAACGCCGTCCCTTTCTGGTGTTGTCACTCACGGGTGATTTGTTCTTGCACGGTCAAGTGTGCCGTGTCATCGGGGTATTTTTAGCCCTGGCTCGCGGGTTAGTAGATCAAGATATGGTCGAGTGTTTGTTTGATGAGAAGTACGGAAGTTTGATTCCCACCCCAGCAGCACCATCGATGGGCATGATTGCCGGTGAAGCTTATTATGTAAACTGGGAAGGGAAAGTCAAGGCGGTATTAAGCCCTCGCATTGCCGATCGTTTTAGTGAAGGATGGAATGATGCTAATACGATAAAAAGATACGAGTACTGGAAAGACCTGGTGCGCGAGCGAGTTGCGCGGGCATGGTTGACGGGTGGGTTCGATGAGGATGGGCGACTGCTTGCGGAGCGTGAATGGACCGAAACTGTGCTTGAGCCGTGGTCGCAAAGAGCCAACCAACAGTTAGAAGAGTATCGACAATGGAAACAGGCTTCTCTCGTTGTAAGCCGTAAGTCGGCTGCAGAAGTGTCGGAACTCATTCCTTCACTCAACTTGGTAGATCCTACTGTACCGGCTGTATTTGAGAAAGTGCTGCGTTGTCTACGGGAAGCGGATGCAAGTGGGTTATGGCCGAGCACGACTCCCAAGCGACAAATGGTTATGATTTCCAGTTTGACCGATCCAAATGCTACAGACGAGGATTTTCTTCCGAATTCTTTGGCGGACGCGCATGGTAAAGCTAAAAATAACAAGGGTCAACGTTCTTCCGCCTACATATTTGCCGAAGGAGAAGGCGGGGCGTCGGGTAGTTTTTCCGTTGGAGCCATGCCCGGTGATCGATGCATTCAGCCCAAGGGAAATTCTCTTTTCCCAGAGCTGATGAAAGCAGCTTTTGAACTCGAGATGGTTTTGAGACCAGACAGAGAACCGAGCAGTACCATTGCAATCAATCGGAACGCCCAATTTCGCCCTCATACTGACAGCGGAGCTGGTGCTGGCCAAAGCACGAGCTTGATCGTGGGGCTTGGGACTTACGCTGGTGGTGAACTTGTTGTGGAGGGAGAGAAAAAGGATATTCGCTATAAAGCTGTCGAATTCAATGGATGGACACAGAGACATTGGACAATGCCGTTCAAAGGGGAACGATTCAGTTTGGTTTGGTTCACTCCAAAGGGCTGCGAGGGAGTACATGGAATCGATCTTTGTCGTCAAGCTGGTGATAACAATAATGATTACGGACGTAAGGAAACTTTGCTCTAAAGTAAACTTTAATTACCGGCAACCGTCCTATCACCAGAGTGAACTAGAAATGAATAATTAGGGACACTAGAAGCATTTAAATGGCAATGATCTACTCCCTTTTGGCTGATCAGGATAGTCGGGCCAAGGACGCATATCATACGATGTTTCCCAGTCCGGCTTGATGGTGAAATCCTCCTCGATGAATACCTCACTTGTACCATCTCCGTTTTCACCGTTTTCCCCAGCTTGACTTGGATTTGCTTTCGGCTTTCGCGAGAGCATGTTTGACATCCGACGAATGTTCGGCCAACTCTTCTTAGGCTCGATGACGGGTGGATCCTTGCTGCACCATTTGATGACGCATTCTTGTGCTTGTCTGACCCTCAATTTGTTTTCTTCAGGTACACCTACAAGTTCGTCGGCATAATCCCTCTTCGGATCGAGCGCAAGTCCGGGAACAAATCCCCAAGGGTCCTTGCCAATATTCTTTTCAATGTTCTCTTCTGCCGAAGAGGTTGCATTCCACTTGGAAGAATTGCTCTCAAAGAGGCATACCTCATCTTTCCAAATTCAAGCATTCCGTACGCCTTAATCACTGTATAGATCCATACAATCTGGTTGTGCTCGATCAAAGATTTGCACTGATAAGCTTTCGGCAGTCCTTTCCACCAGTGATCCGCAAAATCCTTCCCCAGAGCATCATTTTTGGCGCGATTCAAACGTTCTACGACAGCTTTTGTCTTTGCTACGATATCGTCGGGTCTTGTTTTATGCAAATACGCTGCAACTGCAGCATTGTCAAGATCGGACGGTCTGCCAGCTCCGATGGTGAATGTATGCAGTTGCGCATTGCTATCGGCTAATTTGTCATGATTCCAAATCCAGTTCATGCCGAAGTTTATCGGCTCCATATCCGGCAACGTAAGCGAGCGAAGTTTCTTGGAGGGCTTGTACAGAGCCCCTCCCTTGTCAAAGGGACTGATGATAAAGATTCCCATGCCCCGTTCCTGCATCATTTTGACCGCTAAATCGTTTCCCTTTCCGTCAGGACCCCCGGTAGCTGTATACGATCCAAAGTAATGGTAGTGAATGTTCGCGTAGGAGAAAACGTCCTTCGCAACGAGTCGGCAAATGAGTTCGGTAGGTCCATGTGTGGTAAAACCAAGATGCTTGATCTTTCCAGCTTCCATATATTCGGTCAAGACAGACATACATGTCTCATCGGCTTCTTGTGTACTCGCATCCTTCGCCTCGTCTTCGTCGTTGCCCTCTGCATTTTTTCTTTTCTGTCTGTGACACAACAGTCATCTTTTCCTCTCCGAACACCCACTTCATTTGCTCTTCATAATTAAAGCCATGCAACGAAAACAAGTCGCAGTAGTCGATTTGGAGGTTCTGAAAGCTTTCTCCAATTGTTTCCCTAAACTCAATGACACTTTTCATTGGCCGCACTTTCACTTGGATGATCAGATCTTCACGCTTAATGTCCGTCGTCAGAAAAAGTTGTTTCAGGGCACAACCCAATTGCAGCTCGCTACTACCATATCCTCGTGCTGTTTCAATATGAATCATGCCGTACTTGAGAATGGCCAATTTGAGAATTTCGACGAGATTGTCCTGACAGTCACTGCCCACCATGTTCATGTTGGTAATCCGCGGACCCCACTCTTGTTGAAACCGCATACAACCCAATGTGACAATGGGCATTTGTAGGTCAGTCTTACCGAATCGCACTCGCGGAACCTGCAACGAAATCGAATCGTTTACCAACAGCTGTGACTCTTGCACCAACCGTTCGAGACTCAATTCCAGCGGTTCGCCCTCGAGTAAATCAAGAAGACTGCGCATACTACGGCCCATTTTGACCAAGCGATCATTCGACGTCCCCATGAATGGACACAATTGCTCGTGTTGCTGACAAAAGTGCAGGGCGGCTTCGATGTCACTGTCGGGAAAGGTACGGCAGGCGACGCGTGCCGATGAAGTGTAGGTGCCTTCGCTCATTGTTTCTGCGGCGCCTTGGCTGATCCTGGAGTATTATTGTGAAAATAGGAGGTTATGGGATAATAATTCTCGGTTGTCAATTATCGCAAATGATATAACAAGATTCTCTAGAGACTATGCGTTGAACCATTGACGACTTTTTTTTGCGTGACTTTGGTGATTACTTTGTAGGGACCACCGTTTACCTCGCTCGATGACGCTTTTTCCTTGCGGTTTATCTTACGGTTGGAGCTTGAAAAATGTCTGTACGTCGTTGGAACCCCGACCCTTGACCCTTGACCCGAAAAAAATAATGACTCCCACTATAAGGCACGAAGTGATGTATATAGAAAACGAGAGGCACACATAAACAATAAATAAAAAATAAATAATACAGTAATCACCACTGTAACGGATTTGCTCTTACGCGACTCCGATAAACGGATCCGATTTTTCACTCGTTTTTTTTTTGTTTTCTTCACAAAACAATCGAGCAGCAAAGGAAGCTCACGAGGCATGAGGTCTTTTGAAAAAGATTTTCATTTCATCAAATCATTTTCACCTCTCTCGGTGTAACCATTCTGCTGTGCCTACTGATACTTTTCTGGTTCTGTTATCACATCGCTCATACATCATCGCGTATCTATGATGACCTGACGATGTTTCATTCGAGCACATTCATATCAGCACCAGGGATATTTCGACAAGATAAAACTGTCCTCGAGTCTCGTATTTGCTTGTCACCGGAGAAAGATGTCCCCTGGCCTCTTTCCGGCACTTGCAACCCCGACATACGCGGTGTCTCCAAGTTATCCGACGAGCCACGCGATCGAAACGTTGCGCAACAATGAATACGTCATTCGAGTAGACGGCTCAAAAATGCCCTACAAAGCTATGCGGCGCAATGTGAAAATTCTAAAAATGAGTCCGCTGGATTTATTTCCTTGGGCGGAACGAGTGATATGGCGCGACACGAAATTACTTTCTAAAAAGGTACTTCCCCACAGCTACATGGATTACTTCAACAAGACAGTGCAGCGACTTGATACTTGTGCTAGCATGATGAGTCAACCGATTCACGACTCCAGTATGGGAAATAGGTGGGAAGACTTGGAGTTTCCGGAGTACAAGGCGCACTGCGGGGCTGTTGTCGACGCTGCCATCAAGCGACCCACCGTTTCCGACAGACTGGAAACTCTGGTAGATCAATGCCAGCTCATGCTCCAGCACTACGAAGCAGAGCCACGTATCGATGGGACGATGTTTCTCGACAGGACGCTCATCGATAGCGCTCTCATGGTTTGGGACATGCGAACAGTAAGATGTAAAAAGTACATTCCAGATCTGGGCTGCTCTTGGCTAGATGAAATTCACTGCTTCTCGGATCGCGATCAAGTAAGCTTTGGACGTGCTCTAGATGCCAGTGGGGTATCCGTGTCGAAAAAACTCCCAAACGGCGACCAAATATTCTTCAAAGACAATAGGCCCACTGTGCACATCGCTAGGCCAGATTGTCACTGGTATTTCCAAGCTCTTGATATCTGCTATGGTCCCAACTATGAAAATTTTCGAGTGGCCGTCGTTATAGCCGGAACGTATCAGAGGTTCATGTTCAGTTCCAATGTCGAACATGTGCTTGCGCCACTGGTGAGACAAAGTCACAACGTCGATCTTTACCTGTCATTGACCACCGCCAAAACAAACTCTTACCGTTTCAAAGGAAGTTTCCACCCTGATCCCTTGTTAAATGGGAAAGACGGAACAGAATTGAAGGATACTATCATCAGCGAAGTTAACCGAGTGGGAGCATCTGTGCAAACTCTTTTTGTGTCGGATCAGATTGATGTTGATAATGACCCGCTGGTTACCCCAATGTTTCGGCAAATACAACAAAAATATGCCAATCAAAACCCTCTCGAGTATTTCCCAGCGTTGGACGTCAGAAACGATGAAGTGAGAACGCGTAATGCAGTTGGTAACCTCAACTTTTTGCGTTTGTTCCGCGCCGTCGAGAATCTATGGGAGAGCGCTGTCGAACGAGAGCGCGCGAGCGGAAAGCAATACAATTATATACTGTTTTTACGAGACGATTCGCTTTGGTTCCGGGACTTTCATCTCAGTGGCGTCGTCGCCTTGGGTGGCGATTTATTCATTCCTGCCTGTGATGCACGAGATCCACCCAGGGATCCTCATGAATTGTGCGATCATGGTATGGTGGCGCGACGGGGTGTGGCGGACATTTTCGGTCGTTATTTTTCCACCGTGTTCAAGCTTGACCTGGCCGGATGCGCAGCAAATTTAACTGATTCTTTTACGAAGCAAGGAAAGCGAGGCTGCAATACGGAGATGATACTGAAATGGACGGCAGACACTCACAATGTGAACGTGACAAGAGTAGGACAGGGGTACATGCAATTTCAACGATCCGCTCGTGTACAAACTGTAAATGGAACTATCACCGAATGCTTTCACAAGTACTGCCAGAGTCGCCATGATCCACTCATTCTTGGGACGAAGCACGCTGACATGAAGTTGTGCAAGTCTCTTGAATTGAAATAGGAGAATGTAGAGAAAGATGCCTTCTTGTTCTATCGTAGCGGACAGTGCTCATCAAAGATCTTTGTGCAAAAAACCTAGTAATTATCTCTATTAGAAGACTTGGTTGCATTTGACTCAAAGTATGCAAAAAGAAAAAATCACTAAGATGCGAGGAGTATAGCGAGGAGTCGTCGCTCTCTAGAGAGTATACCTAGTAGAGGGTAAACCCAAGAACGTAACGGTTTCCAGAACTTCAGGAATTAACACAAAATGTCTGCATCTAATAACACAACATCCAGATTTTCTGTATGATGAAATATGAAATACACCGATGATTTCTTCCAAAATTTCTGGGACATATACAGAATTGCTGTATGAACAATAACTGGTCGCCTCACCATGACATTAGTTTATAAATTTATTGATTAAAAATCTGCTTCGTTTCTTTCATTGCTGATTTTTCGACGGCTTGGAAAAGTAGACAGAACACTTATCGCCATAGTAAATGGGCTGCCGGGGCTACTCAAGTTAATAAGGTTCGAGGTAAATTAATTACCTCTCTTAACACCGTATCCAGAATTTCTGGAACTAGGCGATTATGATTATTTATGATTATTATTTATTATGATTATTCATGCAGAGCCACTCAATTATTCAAAACGTGGCAAATATTGTGTCTAAGGAAAACAAAGAGAAAGATCCATTAATTATGAAGTACCACCACATCCTTTACGTGACGCTGTTATTTCGAAAATTTTGCGGCGCATTTATTACTCCTGCAGAGAGCCGTCTTCGAACGTGCATCATCTCGGCCGTTAAAAAGTCAACGACCACTGCAGATAGCGGCAAAAGTGGAGGAGGGTTTGGTAGCACCAAAGCATCCCCAAATAACAAAAAGCTTCGCTCGATATCCAGCAAACATACGGGATCGGGCTCCAAAGTACTGCGCAAAGCAGCGAATACCTTTGATGTCATTCGCAAAGAACACGGAAAGGATGCCTGCAATGATGTCTACATTCGTTCCCCTCTCAATAGTCCCACTACTTTTTGGTTCGTCGGAAAAGTCGCGGCGAAGCCGGGTATTTTACCGACACATGCTTGTTTGGCACAGAAACGCGTCATTTTCGAATACAGTCAACGCGAATTACGGCCCCAAAATTTGGGTGGTTCGTACGCGTCGGCCCTGGAATTGTGGTACGCGCCGGGTGATTCGGAAATGGATGTCGTACGAAATCAAGTGAATCTGACGAAAGTCGAAGGAAGTGCGGCGGATCTACCGGATGATTTTGATGCGAATTTGGTGGGATACAATCCGGAAATCTATGTTGGAGAAGAACGAACCGAAGGCGGTTTGCGTGTTGAAAAGAGTGAAGAAGGAAAGTCTATCAAACCAGTGTTCGAAGTCAATGAAGCAGTTTAAGATCATAATGTATATACTCGCTATTTGGAGCAGCGTAAATCTGGTCGTAGCCGCTAATGAAGCAGTTTAAGATCGTAATGTATATACTCGCTATTTGGAGCAGCGTAAATCTGGTCGTAGCCGCTATTGACAATCAACGATTCAGAATTCGTCATAGTCCTGTTTTCACGACAGTGTCGAGCGAAGATAGCTTAAAAAGTTTCTTTGAAGCCTAGCTCTTTGAACACAAATATTGTCACCTTTCATGTCACACTCTCTTGTTGTCGCCTTTGCGTCTTTCGTTAAAACATCACTTTGATCAAAAAGCTCTGGTTATTATACACGTAGAATTTGTAGTTTATCATGAAAGGCGATCGATACCCAATCGGGCCTTGCCGCCGACCAATGCAGATTGTTTATTTCACCAGCAGCATTATACGCCAGTATGGGGTCCTCCACGGGCCGTTTCGACATGCTGCTCAGATCCCAAATGAGTGCCTGATTATCGTCGCCTACCGTACATATATGACAAGACGAATGCGGAGCCCAAGCGGCGGCATTGACACACCCCATATGCCCTCCCAGCTCCGCCACCGGTATGGACGGTACTCGAATATCCAAAATAATGGTCCGCCGACTATCCACCATGAAGGTTGCCAAATAGTTCGGATCTTGCTTGTTCCATTCCAGACGCAAGAGTGCATCCAAATTCGGTGATTCATAAATAATTGTAGAATGCTCCAAAGACCGCAAATCAAACATTCGTACGCTACCGTCGGCTCCGACCGACGCAAAGACATCTTTCCCCCCGCGCAAAGGCAATATCAAAGACTTCTCGGTCGTGCGCAATCAGCTGCGTCTTGGCTTTTTGCGCTTCAATATCCCAAATTGTGCAAGTGGTATCAATCGAGGATGTACCCACGATGTTATGATCCGTTTCATTCCAGTCAAACGATGTGAGAGGGGCACAGTATTCCGACGTTTTATTGTTGTTGAGAAGACACTCCTTTTTTGGGTTCATTCCTTCTTGTACACTCCATACTCGCAGATAATCACCCGTTGTGGCGAGCAGATCGCGACCATTCACGGCGGGGTTCCACAAAATCTTGGTACACGGATACGGATGATCGAATTCGCCCGTCTTGTACAGAGACGTCAATCCGTCATCGTCGTCGGCGTTACGATGTTGTTTTTCGATAATTTGCACACCGTTCGAATATTGCTCGACATACGAACCGATGGCGAGGCGAAATTGAGATCGAATGTCTTGTCTATAAGAAGAATAACGTCAGGGAAGGGCACGATGCAACCGTTTCTTTCTTACAATAGACGTACCTCCGACTCCATGCCAGGGAATAGACGGTCCACGGCGCAGTGTATGTGTATATTTCTTTGCGAGGTGCCGACCCTTCGTCCATAGGATCTGACATTCTATTACATTACTTCGGATTTAATGAAACAAGCCTATTAGATACCTGGTAAGAGAAAATATAGAAGAACAAGGTTTTTATCGTTCTGCGGTTCGGGCGGTTCGGGTGCATCGATTTTCACGACCTTTTCCTTCTGTTTTTCGTCACGGTCGGGCTTTCATGTACATTTTAAACGATACAATGCGTCGGTTGACCAACAACTTAGGCGAAACGTGCTTAAGTACGAATGTCCCACGGTAAACCCAAGACATTCGGATAAACAAATAATGTTTCCCACTGCGACGAAGTATTCAGGGAACTTCTTATCGTCCTCGTATCGTTTTTTCTTGCCGAAAGCACAAACGATTGCATGTAAGGAATGATTCATAGACGAGTGGAAACTAAGTTGACAAACTTTGTGAATCGCTTTCAACGTCAAGAGTTGATGATCCGGCGGAAAGATCATTATAGAAAAGCAGTTCGACACGTCCCCGTTTCGCTTGAAAATAGCATTCCCACCTGTCGTCCACGTTGGTGAACGGAAGGAAGAGATTTCTGTCTTGTTTTTCCTGGGGAAATCAATGTGAAGAAGGAAAGAAAAGCTACATGTCCGTGTTCATGAAATGTTCGAAAAACGGCGAGAAACTCTCGTCGTTTCGTTTTCGTTTCGACAGCGGTCAGTCGGGCAACTTCAGTCCCGTCACAATATAGACTGTACCACGTTGAGTACTCGGGCGTTTCCAAAAAATGAAACTAACAACAAAAATGTTGCCGATTTATCCATCAAATCGAATGCACTTGAATCAACCAGCCCATTTCTCGCACAAAGCCGAATCGTGTGCTTGAATAACGTTCAAGCTGGAACAGAAGCTCGCCTTACCATGAAGTTCTTTCGCCGCCAGAAGAAGTCCAACTACAAGCCTCTCGTCAACAGTCCTGCGGGAAAAGTCGTCGTACCCCTGCCTCCCAGTCGACGGCCCAACATCCAAGAACGGATTTCGATGCTCGAAATGGCTCAGTTGCACCATCTTGGAGTCTACGTTCCCGAGAATGGTATCCGTCTGGTTCTTCCCCGCGACACCAAGCCTCATAGGAACCAGTATTCGTTTCACGACGCCAACGGGCAGCACCTCTCCAAAACGGAAGTCGTTTAGAGCTACTTAGTTAACTTGATCCTCTAGTTAAGAGTATTTGAAAAGTTCGTTCATTCGATTCTTTCCTTTGTATTTGAGTGCTTTGAATCGGGTTCATTCCTCTTGAAGTCTCGACCATCTATGCCAACTAGAGCAGCACTCTCGAGGGTGATAGGGACCCATTTCCGGCGAAGTGCTGTCGTCCAAAAAGTGTAGCTTCTGTTGTTTGGTATTTTTAGCTCTCGATGGTTACTTTCCATTCCATTGCATCATCGGATGGCTCGTTTTCGTGAAGGCGGCAGCTTCCTGCCATAAACGAAAAACGTTGAACATTGAACTTGATGTGGCGTTGCACATTGCACTATTGACGACTTCCATGGCGCGCTTTATCAAAAAGCTATACACAAAACGTGTTGCAAGCAAAAGGACATGGGCGCGCAAAGAATTTCCTTATGTAAAATCACCTTGCTGGCGTTCCGATCGAATTACGGACGAGAGAAGTCCTCTCCTCCCGATGTTTTGTTCCCCATCAATTGCCCTTTTTCGCCTTCGAACAGAGAGTTGCGCCAAAGTCCTCTTCACTGACTGTGATGTCATTGACTGCCCGCCTCTCCTGTCTATTCGATATTCTACTTTGTTAGAACAAGGGTTCATCGTCAGTCCTCTCCTTTAGACTGAGCTGGAACGAGACGCTAATCTAATAATCGAAATAGTTTGTATCCGAAAACACCACGCCATAGTGACAAAAAGGCATACCGATCAAAGTATCGCGCTCATTTTTTTACATTCAGTAACCATGGAAAACGAATCGGATGAACAGCTTCATTACTCTCATGATGACGAAAATGAAGACAAGAAGAAGAGCTCGACGTTTCGAAAACGTAGGCTGAGTCTTCCGAAACATCACTTGCAGCCGAGTTCACCGACAAAGGAGCAATCCGATAACCTAGACACAAAAGACGAGACCGAAGAAAAGAACCAAAGTGCTGAATCACAAAGTGAAGTCACTAGTCCCTCTGCTGATGAGAAGGCTCATACATTTCGTAAACGCCGCTTGTCACTCACCACTTCGAGTCACAACGCGGCGAGAGGCGAGTCATCGGATGACGCTCACGACGAGGCAGGTAGCAATAAGCGACAGCGACGCTATTCGGAAGTTAGTTCGACTTCGATCAAGAGTACTCCGGAGCGTCGTAGAACCAAAACAGTACATGCCGATGAGTTACTGTCGGCGGGTCGAGCACCACCCTCACCGGCGATTCACCGCGACAATGTCTTGTACACCAACAAACCTCTTGTCCGACCGGGGTCATCGAGCTCTCTTCTATTTCAGCCAAGTGATGATCTGGATGGAGACGAAGAGAAACAGCAAGAAGATAATAAGGGATCCGATCTGCAGCGCATACCCCGATGGAGCTATCGACAAACGGTTGCAGCCGAAGAAGAACACAAGCTACCGTTTCCTTTAGAAATTGTTGGGACTTACTCGTGTCACGGTGTGGAGCCCATTTACGGAGATGACGAAGAGGACGAGGACGAGGAAGAAGCCTGGCCTCCTCCTCAGAGCGGAAAGCCAGCAGCCTTTGCAGGCACTCATCAACGTTACGACTCGTCTTCTTCGGATACGGAAGATGCCGAAGCAAACGAATCCGCAGCACGTAAACGTCCCGAGGAGAGGCCTACAATGGTGGCGAAGATAAATCAGGATCGAGGTGGTGTCGCATATCCGTATGGCAATAATCGTCGCATTGCTCTCTTTGCAGTTTATGACGGTCATGGCCAAGGTGGCGAATTCGTTTCTCAGTTTGCTTTACACGAAGTACAAAGGCGACTGGAAAAACATCCGGACTTTGGCACTAACGATGGAAAGGCTTTGACGGATGTCTTTCTAGCCGTTGACGAGGCTCTCAAGGACGAGCCACTTATCGAACCATGGTATTCAGGGACAACGGCATGTGTTGCTTTACTTACGAAGAATATATTGACCCTGGCAAATGCTGGGGACTCGCGTGCTGTGATGGCTCGGAAAACGGCCGAAGGTAGCAGCTGGGATGCTGTGGATCTAACAATCGATCAAAATCCAGATCTACCCGAAGAAATGGAACGCATTACAGCACAAGGTGGTTATGTGTCGCCAGCTCCTGCTCCTGGGCTCTCTGCAAGAGTTTGGTTGGACCCGCATTACACTCAGATTGGTTTAGCTATGGCTCGATCAATCGGAGACCACGCCGTCAGTGAAGTAGGAGTCATCGCTGAACCTGTTATTTCCACGTATGAGATCAATGCTCAAGATGACTTCATGATCCTGGCGTCAGATGGAGTTTGGGAGTTTATTACATCTGCAGATGCTGTACGAATTGTTGGCGAGAATTTGGATCGTGGGGCAACGAAGGCGTGTCAGGCATTGATAGAAGCAGCTGCCGCAAAATGGCACGAAGAGGAAGGGGAATACAGAGATGACATCACCGCCATTGTGGTAAAAATTAAAAGCTTGTGGGAAAAGGACGGAATAGTGTGAGCTGACTACGATAAATAAGGTCTGTATGAAAAAGGCTATAGGCAACGTTTACATCGTCGAGAGAAGGCTTGAATAATAACACGCGACATTCGATAGGACATTGCTAAATAATTTCAAAAGTGAACAAAACCTTTTCGCATCGTCCTTACAAACTATTTAGGATTGCTGGCAATTTACTGCACGGGGCCCTTCATCGCTATCCGAGTCGTAAGCTGACTCCTGTGTTTGAGCACCACCACGTCCAAAGTTTGCAATGTTCGCTACCTCCAAATGTACTTTCTCTTCTTCCTCTTGTGCCTCCATGTCCATCGATGAAGGACCAGGTAAATGTGCGCGCAAACTATCTAAAGCCGCGGCAGAGAGTTCTCCGTCTTCTGGGAACTTGACAGTGAAAACGACGTAAAGATTACCCTTGACAAAAGGGTTTCCTCGACTAGGCATGCCCTCGTTCGGTACAATCTTGACATACGGCTTCTCATTCGCCGCATTGGCTCGAATAACTTCGCCCGGCTTCGAAGCAATGATCAAGGATCGCCCATCCAGATGTTTGACCCTCCACGCGAAGCCTGTCAAGGCCTCCTTCAAACAAAGATTCTTCGTGATCAATAAATCAGCTCCTTTCCGCTTAAACACATCGTGTTCTTTTTCGTGCACAACAAAGTGCACATCGCCAGGTTCCATATTTGGCTTTTCATCCGCCATGCCGCGAAATGTGATCTTGTCCTTGTTTTTCATACCTTTTTCAACATGCACTTCAACAATCTTACGCTCCCGCTTCTTCTCGCACTGATATCCGTCGCCACGGCACGACGTGCAGTGCCGTTGTATTTGTTGAACCATTCCAAGGCCGATTTGACGAAGTTCGGCCACCATGCCCCGTCCGTCACACTGTCGACACATTTTGGGCTTGCCGACTATAACCTCGCGATTGATGGCGAGCTTGACAGTTTTTCCATTATAAAGATCTTCCAGTGTTACTTTGATGGCGTGATTGACATCGTCGCTGCGACGGGGCCCACGCGAAGCCTGACGACCTCCAAAAAACAGATCAAAAATATCGGCACTTCCGTCTCCTCCGCCGTGATCGTCAATTCCTTCGAGGCCGTGGCGATCATATTTCGCTCTCTTTTCTTCGTCACTCAATATTTCGTAAGCAGCGTTAATTTCTTTAAACTTGTGTTCATCTCCGCCTTTATCGGGATGATGTTTCACCGCCAGCTTTCGGTAGGCTTTTTTGATTTCTGGTTGTGTGGCTGTTTTCTCTACCTGAAAAGGAAAATTGGAGACGCGACGAGTCAAAAAGATGAAATCAGTTAGTTAGCTTCGCTCGTAAGTCAGCAGCAACTTTGGTTCTGTGTGAGCCGCAAGGGAACGTACCCCGAGGGTCTCGTAAAGTTTGGTAGTATCGACATCCCGGCGAGGACCTCGGTGAGAACCACCGCCGCCATGGTGTGCAAAATGCTCAAAAGGATCGCCGCCAAAGAACATGGTTGTTGTACAAAAATCAAAAATGAACGAAAAGCTGACAACAACCTTGTGACTTTTTCAAAATGTTATGCTATATTATCTGGTAGACGTCGCTCTCTCTCTCTCTCTCTCTCAAATGGAGGAAAGGAAAAGAAAATGCGCCGCCAACTAATAAAGGAAGAGTGAACAAAAAATTTCAATGGTCGTCCGCCAGACGGCAGCCGCCATTCGGACCTCACGTCAAAACCCGCGGTATTTTCCCCATTGTATTTTCATACCGGAGGATGTCTGCTCTAAAGCTAGAGAAATGATTACTCCCGGAAAAGACCTCTACAAATGAAATTGCAAACGTTTCTTACAAAAAAAATTGCCCATGCCTCATACCTCCCAGCTAAGATCAAGACTTTATTATGAGGAGCTGATTTTTAGATCTAGACGTGCATCTACCTGGAACCACATATGGATCAGCTGCGCTTAGAGGTTTATCTTTTCCAAAATTTATCGGAAATGATTGACACCAAATTGGGCAAAAGGATCTTCCTTCTCGGGTGCTTTGTTGACAGTCTGTCCTTGGAATGACGACACGGGAGGTCCACTACCCATAGGAGTACCAAAGCCATTCATGGCGTTATTCTGCATCATCATCATGCGCTGTTGTTGTTGTTGTTGCTGTTGCATCATCATCATTTGTTGTTGCTGCTGCATCATTATCATTTGCTGTTGCTGCACGTTCGGCATCATGTTTGGTCGCATATTCATTTGTTGCATTTGCTGAGCGGTGTATCCACCACTGTTCATACTGCTCGCATCATCCATGATATTACTGACCGTCAAATTGCCGAAACTCGACAACGAGTTCTGGCGCTGGTAGTCACTATTGTTGTTATTACTACCGTAGAGCGACATGATATCGAGAGTCGATGATTTCGGAGGCTGCTTGGGCTGACTATTATTCTGTGCCGGATCTTGGACAACCAAGAAGTTGAAGAGATCATGAGACGAAGACGAATTTGGCTTGGTTTCGGTTGCGGGAGCCACAAAATTCAAATCCAACAAATCCATTTCCTTTTCAAGTGATTCATCCGATGGCTGTCGGCGCGTCGTTCGACGCGGACCCGGCTTGGCGTTGAGGCGGGGAGGAGTGCGCGAGCGGGGCGGTCCGTCGAACTGCTGCGTGTTGGTTTGGGAGGTGGGCGCGTTTCTTCAGTCGCCGGTGCCGACTGTATTTTTCGCAAACGACGTTGCTCCATGCGTTGCCGAGCGGCATCGGAAGGTGGACCCACTTCCGCCTGTGCTTGCGGGGCTGTCGTCGGTACACTGGCAGGAGCCGGCAAGTTGGAAAAGGAAACGGGGTCATAAAACTTGCGGCGTTCGTACTTGTCTCGAATGAAACGTTCTCGAGTCGGACCATCGGCATGATTCGACGGCTTTTGCACACCCGATCGAGCTAGATTCGCTTCAAAGATTGCGTTGACTTTGAGGTTTCCGCCATTTTCCATAGCTAGGACTTCCTTCTCTTTCCCTGTTTCATTATGAGTTTCAAGAAAATAGAAAAAGGGGAGTCAGCGAGATACAATCAAACTAGTGCCTTCTGTCGAACAACAACACAAGACTAGTACGTACAAGAATCCAGATTGATGGATCGTACAAAGGAAATGTGGACACCGAGCCGCCGATGCGATCCGCTGCATTCGAGACAACAAAATGCGCCGATGGGGAGGGATCCGGGGGGAGCTCCAGGAGGAGGAACGATGAGGGATGCCCAACGAGGCTGACGTTCCGGGCAATCGGAACAAACTTGATTTTCCGGAAGCGACATGAGCACCTTGAGACGCTTCTTGAGTACTTTTGATCGTCGGCCATGGTGCCAGTGACAATTAGTAAAAAGAAGTTTTGTGTTTGTTTAATTGCAACTTCCGCTCGCTGTCCCTCGCTTTGTTATGCGATGCCTTCGCTTCAATAAAGAGAGAAGTCTGTGAAGGTCTCTTTCTCTTTCACTTATGTTGCTTTCCTATAACAGCAAAATGAACCAACACAATCACGCCCACCTTTGTGGTAAAAAGACCGCGGATGACCCCGAGCGAAATCAAACGCAAACACCCTCAACTCTGGTCCGTCCGTCGTCGTAGGTTAATCTTATAATCAATCTGCGGTTTGTTGCGTATGACGGTTTTTCTTGTACAAGTAATTACTTGTAACTTATTAGCGATAACCGAGGTGAAAACCGATGCGCCACTGAAGAATTTACAGCATTGCGTGCACCTTTGCGGCGCGTGATGTTCTCGTGCTGTACAAAGTACCAGGGAAGGACGTTAAAATTCTGCCTCCCAGTACAAGATTGTACGTAACGTCTACGACGAGGCAGAATTTTAACGCCGTTCCCAGGTACCGCTTCCAGGTATTTGGGCAAAAGATCCAGAAGGAAGGAACGCAAACACTACCAGTACACCAGTTTTGACTAACAAAAAAGTTCCGCAAGGAAAAGCCATCACTTTCTTCTGTACAACGAGAACGTCAACAAAGTTGTTTAAAACTATATTTGATTCGTTGCAAGCACAATAGAATGAAACGAAGGAGTATCACTGTATTGTTATTCCTCTGTTGCAATGCACCGGGTCTGAAGGCGTGGATAATGCCTTCTACTCGATCGTTCACCCAAAGATCCTGTCGACGAACGAGGAGGAGTCAAAGAATGCTGTCGCCCGACGACGGAAAGTGCGACAGCGCACCGCGGCGTCAGTTCCTCTGGTCTCTTCCCTTGATGCTGCTCTCATTACCGGCACAGGCCCGAGGACTCGTCAAATTTCCCTGCGAACAGTTGGGGAACAAATATCATTTCATGAGGGCCGGAATCAGTTTACTCGAGGAAGAAAACATCTGGAGCACCAATCCGTTGTTTTTAACCAATCGTGAGGATGCACTTTCCCGTAAAGGTCAGGAACAAGTCGTGGCAGCCTGTCAGAAAATTGCCAGTCTATTTCATTTGCCGACCGTGGTGAAATACAGTCTCGCGGCCTCGTGCATTGATACCAGCAACTTAATCGGACAAGAACTTCGATTAGGACGGGATCGATTGATTCCGGAATTCACCTTCTTGGATCCTCGTGCGATTGGACGATGGGATATGTTGGAATTGCAAAGTACCAAAGCGGCTGTCTGGGCTTTCGACAATGATGATGCGGGTCCGTCGGGGCTGGGGGCCCGTCCTCCACCGAATATCGACGGAACACCGCACGAGACGTTGAGTGATCAAGCGATTCGCTTGCGACAATTGCTATCAATATTAGAGTCGCAATACTCGGGAGATACCATACTACTAATTTTCCCTGATGGGACAGGGCCGGCTTTGTTGTCAGCGATGATTGCGGGTATTCCCTATAACAGAATTCACGAACTGGAGTTCTTTCCCGGCGAGATTCGATTGGATGTCACCAAAAATTCCGTGTTAGAGCTGTGGAAGACAAGGCAAGAAGACATGTCAGAGTATCTTGACGTGCTGGAGGAGGGTCGCCGACAATTGGCAATTCTGCGAAAGCAAACCGGGGACATTGTCAGCCTGAAGGATGTAAAGCTGGAAGAAGAACGCATTGCCATTGATAAGGCATACCAAGAAAAGGAAAGAAAGAGAAAGCTTGTGGAAGAAAAACAGAATCAAAAGTTAGTGGCCCGACAGAGAGATCCAGTTGACGCACCCATTTCTCCCACGGCATTCGCCAGTTTAGCGGGAATTTCACTCGTTGGTGGGGCTTCGCTTTTAACTATGGGTTCGAGAGATCGTGATTCAATTTCATCTGAGACTGATGACACTTCTGTAAAGAGTTCTCCAATACCGGCCGTAGAGAGTGGCCCGAACATGTTGTTCAATGTGTCTGCGCGGAAGGACCTCGACTTGACCGAGTCATTGCAGAAACGGTCCCTTTTACCCCCATAGAACCCGTCGACGTCAACGGAGAGAAATCGAAATCTGAGGCAGCCGCGACAGCCATGGAGGCGTATATGGACCGCGATGATGGAGCGGAAGACTGGTTAAGAAGCATTTCTGAAATAGTGGAAGAAAATGAAAAGGCCGACCATGACTGGGCATGACTTACGTTGCTTTACCAAATCAATTCAAACATATTGATACAGAACAATGCTGCTAACATTAGATAGTAGAACAGTATCTTAAAATTGCTTGTAAAGGTATAAATAAGGAATTCGTCCTCGTGACGTGTGATCAAATCAGATACTACAAAAACCAGTAAGACATTTCAGGGCTGGACGGTTATTTTTTGTCGCAAAGAAATCGCAACCAACCAAAAATTTGTCACTACGCAAATGTTTTTCTTTCACTCCACCTGCCCTCTTTTCTTGATTTCAAGAATTAAGATCATAGAATCATGGGAAAGAAAATAGTTTTGGAAAACGACCCCAAGCTGTCGCATCTAGTCCGAAAAAATCATTCAAGGCAGCGATGAGGAAGCCACCGATGCCGAGGCCGTCGTCACCGAGCTACGGTACAAATATCGCGAGTATCAGCGCAAAGATGTCCCGATGCTCGTCGCTAAAGTCAGTGTATTACTGGAGCAGATTGCGGACGAATCGAATGCCCGCAACAAACGAAAATCGATCGAAGAAGAAGACAAGTATGAACAAGAAGCGCGTGAGAATGACGCCATGAGAGAACAACACGGTTTGGGCGGTGGTTTGAACGCCTCTCTGCGGAATCGGTATCGCCAACTTTCGAAAGAAAATCATACCGAAACGGAAATGGCAAAAAAAGTCTTCGGAGGATTTGTCCTGTGAAATGCCTGTGGAAAGTGTAGAGTCCTCATCGGAGAAGAAATCGCCAAAAATCAAGCGTCGGAAAATTATTCGAAAGTCTTCGGTCGCTGGTCCACCTAGCGGAGATGGCTCGGACGACACAGCTTTTCTTACGCCTGTTCCGAGACCTACTGAGCGATATTCTGATCTTGGAGGTATGGATGAGATTATTCGCGAAATAAGGCAGCTGGTGGAGTATCCCCTGGTGCGACCGGAACTTTATCGTCATCTTGGTATTGAACCACCAAGAGGAGTTTTATTACGCGGACCGCCCGGAACTGGCAAATCTGCTTTGGCCAATGCTGGTACGTATGGCTATGTGTTGCTCTGTTCGTATACAGCAAAAACACATTGTATGGATTCTCACTTGCTTTCGTCAGTTGCTGGACAACTTAACGTCACTTTTTTTCGTGTGTCTGCACCCGAATTAGTAACGGGGATGTCTGGTGAGTCGGAAGGAAGAATTCGAAATTTGTTCAAAACAGCGTCAAGTTTGGCTCCTTCCATCATTTTTATGGACGAACTTGATGCCATTGCTCCCAAACGAAGCGAAGGGGGGAGTTCCAGAGGTATGGAAAAGAGAATGGTGGCACAGCTTTTGACCTGTATGGATATGTTATCTCCCGAAAACAATCGAGATAACGCCGCAGTAATTGTTCTCGCAGCAACAAACCGTCCGGATGCTATGGATCCTGCACTGCGTCGGGCGGGCCGATTTGACAAAGAGATTCTCATGGGCATTCCCGACGAAGAGGCTCGTGAGAAAATTATTGCGACAATGACCAAAGATATGCGTTTGTCTGGTGATTTTGATTACAAAGTACTCGCACGGAAAACGCCTGGTTTTGTCGGAGCAGATATACGGAGTTTGACCAAGGAAGCTGCCGTTATTGCTATCAACCGGATATTTTCTAATGTACTGAAAGGCCATGATCTTCTGAGCATAGATGAAGCAGTTCCGGCGTCGATAACATACACTGAAAGTGGACTGAGTCCAGTAACTCCGCTTACGCCGGCACAAATGGATCCTTTGTTTGTCACTATGGAGGACTTTTTGACGGCAATCCCGCTGGTGCAGCCGTCCAGTAAAAGAGAAGGATTTGCGATGGTTCCTGACGTAGATTGGGAGGACGTTGGCGCTCTGGAAAGTATCCGAGAAGAACTTGCTATTTCTGTCTTAGAACCAATTCGAAATCCAGAAAAGTTCACGAGACTGGGACTGTCACTACCTGCGGGTATTTTACTTTACGGGCCACCCGGTTGTGGAAAAACGCTTCTCGCGAAAGCCATCGCACATGAAAGTGGTGCCAACTTTATTAGCGTGAAAGGTCCAGAGCTTTTGGACAAATACGTTGGAGAGAGCGAGCGTGCAGTTCGCACGGTATTTGAGAGAGCACGATGTTCGAGTCCTTGTGTTGTTTTCTTCGACGAACTGGACTCGTTGGTTCCGAAACGAGGTAGTGACGGAGGTGGAGGAGGTGGCGTAAGCGAAAGGGTTGTCAATCAACTTTTGACTGAAATGGATGGCTTGGACGGTAGGCGGAGTGTGTTTATTATCGCTGCCACAAACCGACCTGAGTTGATTGATCCAGCCATGTTGCGACCTGGTCGACTCGATAAATTGCTCTACGTGCCCTTGCCGACCCCCCGAAGATAGAGTCTCGATCCTGAAAGCGTTGTCGTCCAACATTGCACTTGCAGACGATGTGGACTTTGAGGTGATAGGAATGAGTACAAGAGCGAATGGTTATAGTGGTGCCGATTGTGCAGCGCTGTTACGCGAGGCGGGACTGGCAGTATTGAAAGAAGACACGGCATTAAACGATTCGCTTCAGGAGAACAGGAGTCTGCAGATTTCTGCTAGACATTTCGATATTGCTTTTAGCTCAGTCATGCCGTCTGTTACCAGAAGAGAGGAAGCGCGATATCAGCGTATCCGTGATCGCATGAGTAATGCCAGGAGTCGTGGATCTGTACCAGATGGGGACGAGCTTCCTGAGACTTCTGGCGAAAGTGAAAATAATTTGTAATTCCGCTTGATGAACATAGAAAACAGCTAGTCTATTACGTCATTATATATGTACAAGCATGGCAATTAAGCTATCTTCCAAACAGTTGCCATTTTGTTATGAAGACAGAGATGCAGATGAACGAATGTTCAGGCAGCGGGGGCAGCATTCAAAGCCATTTCTTGGTAGAACGATGCATTGATCAAGAATACTTTTTGTTCTCCATTGAATTCTGGTATTTGGTTGTTTCGACTTGAGTACTGACTTAGCCGAAGGATCAGTTCGTCAATGCAGATTTGGACTTCTCTTGTACGGCGGAAGTAAGCATGAATATGCCCAACATTATTCGTTATGGCCAAAATACCAACATGTAAGGAATTAGTGGGATAGCCGAAGGGATACAACTGGTCCGTGAAACTCCCGTGTGATAGCGAGTAAAAGTCAAGCGCTTTGTCGTAGAGTTCTGAATCACCCCGTCTGACGCCCAAAAGATGATGCGCAAGTCCCAAGTTGTAAAGCAATACGCCAAGTAAAAAAGAATTGGATTCGGCGTATGTAGGACTATCTTTGACGAGAGAAGAGAAGCCGTCGTCAATTTTTAAAGCCCGATTGAAAAAGACAACAATATCATCCTCCAAGTCAGATGTACCGTTGTTGAGTTCAACGCTTAGTAAGACAACTTCGCTTCCGAATGAGCTTGTTTGTGAGCCTTTCCTTGATGCGCTTAGCATCCACGGTGCATGTTGCACGGAGTGTAATAACTGAAGTCCGTCATGAAGTGCATAAATGCTTTGTTCGAAGTGAGCATTCTGCATAAGCTCAATGGCATCATTGTTTATTGTGATCAGCGAATCAATGTAGCGTTGCATTTCCATTTCCATGCTTCGAAGTAGTAAGGTTGTCTGGCGGTGGAATTTGAATGGGTGAGAAAGTCGTCAAGTTGTTGAGATTGTGAGAGAACTGTGGCCTTTTCGTTGGTCGTTGGCCAAAGTGGAAAGGCGCCAAGCGCGAACATCGTTCTACCGGAGGAAATTTTCTCGAGGCCTTGCCTTTGAAATCGGGATTGTTCCGTCCCATAAGTATAAGGCGATGGTGTAGAACGGAGAAATTGCATTCGCGCGATTGAACGTAGAAACAGTCATTTGTTTTCGGCAGGGCCTTGCAGTTTCTTTTTTACTCCTATTTGTGATCCTTGCCTGGTACGGAAGAATCAGAACGTGACGAGGGGCGAGTCGGAAAGCGCAGCGGAGCTCGGAGTGGTGCGGTGTGCAGTGAGCGGTGAAGTGTGAAATGCGTGAAACCGGGAAGTACTGTTAAAGCAAGTGTGCAAAACCTTTCATGCTTTGCAAACGTGGCAACTTTTCTGCGCCGTAAACAGGTGCTTGGTACTACGTAAGCCAGATTTCACATCGATACTTTCCAGTACCGGAGAGGATGGAAATCATAGTCTAAAGTGAAACCTGTGCGATTTCAAAAGACTACGCCTTAGACCTAAATCTAATTCAATTGAATAAAACTAAAAAGAATCGCGAATTGGGCCCTTTGTAAATTGTACGAAGTAGTAATAAATGAGGAGTCAGTCGTCGTCGTCTTGAGTCGTGAGTCTATTGACAGGTATGGAGTACGGAGTAATGATTAACAGAAAACAGATTTTTACAAAACACAGAGATTCACTGTTCAGTGCACCAGCTACACTCTGTAACTGTAACCTGAGCCTGCTGCAGCTTGCAGCTTACGGTCATCGTAAAACTTCAAGTTAGCCTCCAGCCCAAAAACTTGGACTTCTCCTACGTACGTAGGTAATAGGTAATGTGTAATGTGTAATGCCTCCAGCCCAAAAACTTGGACTTCTCCTACGTACGTAGGTAATAGGTAATGTGTAATGTCTGATGTCGTAAAAAGTTAAAAGTTAAGGAAAGAAAAACGGGACTGCAACGTGCCAAGGACCTATAATTGCAACGTGCAACTGTTTATTGTCTGCCTTGGGCTAAGAACGTCTCATATATCACTTGTCACATGTCACATGAACCCTTTTTCTCGTTGTGCATCGAAATTCGTTGATTTCAATTTGTCCTGAGCGTTGAGCGTTGTGTTTTGCAATTAACATTACAGTAAAACATGGTAGCATGGTTGCACTTGCATACGATCCGTACTCCCAAGTGGAGAGTGCATGGAGGCATGAGGCGCCACGTAAAAGGTCGGATATTGAAGTTCAACAGTAAAGAATAAATGGCCTCTTATTGAAGATTGAAGAACCTGATTTGCAATTGCGGAACATGACACATGACGCATCAATGGAATGGTTCGATCAAGCTCTCTGTTCGATACTCGGGTCTCGTGTAGGCAAAGTTTCGTGAACAAAGATTCAAGATAAATGATGATAATGCTAACGAAACGATAGCTTTTAAAATCTTTTGTGATTGTTTGCGAGCAAAATGTAGAAAGGGGAGATGCCTTGGCTAAATAATTCGTCTGTGGTAACAGTGGTCAGGTGACCTAGCTTTTATTATAAACTGTAGCAACTTTTTTTTAGTGAATACGTGATCGTATTTACTCTTAGCAAAACCCACTTGAATCTACATCCATGACATTGTCCAATACTGTTATACTGGGGGACCGATTCCCTATCTTGCTAAGCGCATTCCTCGACAAAAATTTTTGTTTTTCAAGATGACCTTAGTCGCGATGGTTTCAGCAGCGCATGCTGCGACTCTGAGACTAATCGTTAGTCGGTCATTGTTCCTTTCTGAAATCCTCAATTTGCTCTGCCGTCAATTTCAAGACTCCTCTACTTTTCGATATTAAAACAGCTTCGAGTTCCATTTCGTCCTTGTCCGCATATCGATTCGTTTGTTCACTGCGCACCAACGACAAAATATCCTTGATCTGTTTTCGAGTATTATCATTTGTCAGAGCAGAAGCAATTTGTCGCTTCAATGACCGCGCACTGTTGGCGGTCCCACCCACCACAACAGATTTTTGACTTTTGTCCTCTTGTCCTAGTAATTTTTCGTACGAAGTTTCTAAAATTCCCCCAGACGGATCGGTTTGATACACTCCATCCATACCACACACAAGTAACGTCGCCCCAAACGGCCGAATGCCCCCACCAAAGGCCTTCTTTTGACATTCATCCGCAATGGCTTGGGCCACTTGCTGCGTCGACAAGGGCACTTCGTAAAGTTGCATTTGTTCCCACCGTTTTTCTTGCAATGCTTCCAGTAGCGCCATATTGTCGGCCAAAATTCCCGACAATGCGATGACTACCGGTGGCTGTTTTGTGGTCAAACTGCCCGTCGGAATCAGTACGAGACGTTCCGTGTAAACACCAGCTCGATGGGTCGTACAAATGAGACAGAGATCGGAATCGAGTGGTTGCACCACGATCGGAGACGAATGATCCGCGGCGGCGGAAGCGTATTCAACCTGCAGGAGACGTCCATCCGGTGTAAATTGCGCGCCGGTCATGTCGTATTGATAGGCATTGTAGTGACTGGCCGCCCACGAAAATGGTTGGAGGAAGGGAACGAGCAGCGCACAATAAAGTAGTCCACAACTACTCCGCATTTTCGTCGTGAAGCACGCTTGCGAAAGACTAAATGAATCCAAATCTTCTCCGATTGGAGGGATAAAACAATAAGTACGTATCGGGAGAGAAATGAAGGGCATGGTGCATGGTGTCCATGCGGCCATGGTGGTTTCCGCTCGTTATCGTTACGTCATACACGGGACAGAGATGAATGAATTTTATCAGTCGTGATAAAAGCTAGTCTACACTTTGGGCTATAGTTAATTGTTAGGAATATGATCCAAAACGTTTTTCGACGGTTTGAATTGAGCCAAGAATATGAAAGGATGGTGAAGGCAATGGCGATGTGATGAAGACACGTTCAGCTTACCTTGGTTGCGGAAAGAACCAGGAAGAACCAGGCCAAAGTAGCAGTATCTCACGGAATAGTAGGTGTTCGTGACTGAGATGCAGTCGTAGCGAAGTTGATGCCACACTTTAAGTCTATAGTGGCGCGACTGTCCGTCGCTACGGAATTCCCAGTCGCGCAGATCACTCTCGAAGAACGAAGAAGTCGCTGCGGTGGACAATAATAAAACATGACCGCACACCGCACACCGCCAAACGGTCAAAAACAACAGCTTCATTATCCAGCAAGTTCAGCTAGTCTTTTTCTTATCTTTTTCCAATACTATTATCTGTTTAAACAATGCCAGTACGAGGAGTTGAATCAGGTCAGGACTGGGCACCCGTCAACGCCGGACGCGGTAGTTTAATGGGCGCACGACCGGCGGCTCCCAAGAATGCGCGTGAAGTCAGCATGTTGAAAGCGGCCGGCGTTTTGACGACCGAAAAGCGTTACGGCGCGGGAGGAAACAAGAGTGCGCATTCGGCTACGGCATTGTCGGTTCGAAAATTGGAAGAAGCGGACGATGTCGGTACCTTGGCGAAAGTGGATAAGAGTTTGAGTAAGGCGATCATGCAGGTTAGTGTTTGACGGAGACTCGGAAAAGAACGAATGAAATGACTCGTCTCACTTAATTTTACATTGCTTTTCTACAGGCACGAACGGCAAAAAAGATGACACAAAAGAATTAGCCACGGCCATCAATGAAAAGCCCCAGGTAGTTGCCGAATACGAGAGCGGCAAAGCGATTCCCAATGGTCAGATCATCAGTAAATTAGAACGACAGCTTGGGGTCAAGTTACCGCGTCCTGGTAAGTCGACTGCTCCGCCCAAGACGGGAACGACGGGCACGGGTACCACAGCTACCAAAACGGGAGCGGCGGGAGTGACTCGTGGTGGGCCTCCGAAACGGCGGTAAATTGGTAGTCTCTGCGTGTTTCGCTCCTGTTGCGGGATCCTCAAACCAAAAGGAGAGAGCTGTAGACATCGTAGTACGTGGTGGAGATCCTTTGAATCGATTTTAGTGATCCGCCATTAATAATTTAGCAATCGAATCAGTTTCTCTTATTCTTGTGATTGATTGTGGTTAATTCAGCACTTCGACTTTGCACCCGTACTACGTACCACAGTTACTGTAGCTAGATACTAGGAAAGTCCATCTAGGAGTACCTTTCTTTGTGTGGACCTATCATCTTCGACTCTTCCGCACCAGTTACTGGCATGGTGTGCGCTTCTTCATGATTGATATCAATCGTCAATACGAATCGGCAAAAGAACATACAGCGACTTTTCTTAATCTTTTCAAAAAACGGCTTAGTGAATGCAGCTAAGTCGTTCATCTCAAATATCGGTAGGAACGAGTGTTTAGAGTAGTCAATATCTATGCACCATAAAAGATACCCCCAAATGTCAGTTAGAACGTGGGACTTGAAAGTGAGCTCAGACGCACTAAATCCTCTCATCTTAGTTCCCTTTGCTGTGTTGCCAGATAATTTAGTGGGATCATTTTGAAGAACACCTTGGACCACGGTAGATCAGCCAAGGCGTTCACAAATTCCAACAAAATCATTCTGATAGCAGTAAAGGTCACTCGCGTTCAATCCAAACGACATCCAGAACACTTTACAGCATGATCCCTTCTCGGGCTTCTCTCGCACCCAGACTGCCTTTGTATTGCTAAACACTTTGTCGTTTTTTGTAGAAAAGGAACCTCAAAGACAGAATAAAGGATCCTGAGTCCGTCCTATAAGTAGAACACCGATCGCAGCTGACCCAAGGTATCAACAGTTGCCGACACCAGACCGATCGAGCACATGTATGTTGCATACAACATATATTCTCCGCCGATAACAGGGTTCCAGAATGCAATGTTTTCTGCGGCGAATGGATCAACTCTACGAACTGATCGACATTAATACCATATGGCTGTGCTAACGCTACAAGACTGGTAAACCTCGAAACTAGGTGATAACATTTAGAGGGATTGCCGGGTGGTTTGCTTTGATCCGACCTGCTCAAAGAGTCTGTTATTTGTTTGTTTGAATATGCAGCAATGAGTCTTTAATCGCCATCATCGTGAAGAACAAGTATGGACATCAGAACCGCATGCAAACCGAAGGATAGAGCAAGCTAGTGGTTTTGTCCGTTTAGATGCTCTTGCAATTTGCAATAGGTTGTGCATAGTAATCACATGTGTATTGATTGGTAAAATTTGAAAATTCAAATATCTGCAAATTTCAAAAACATCCGCTAAGATACTTGATACAAATGATTCGTCTAGATCGCCCCGAATGCACCTGGCAGGATTCTTTCTTTCGTCGGACAACTGTCCCCAAAATCCCGGCCGGTCATCGAATTTCCAGTCGTCTTTCGGGAGATCCATTTTCATTTGCACCAACTTCTTGGTATTCAATACGCAGCAATCGCCCCCGCTAAGTGTGAGCCACGAATGAGGCTCCGATCCACATCCAGCCAGATAGGCAGTTTGACCTAGATTAATACGCTCGTTGACCTTCAAAAGAGTCTCATAGGAGATAAGGGTATAAGCAGCTTGTGCAGTTGCTCGACATAAAGTGAATCTATGCCCTCATCTCGATGAAGCGCTTCATATGGAATGAATTCTTGCTTGTCCAGGATAGTGAAATGAAGATTCAACAATTTCCGCCAAGAATTGCAAAGCCATGTGCGGCGTCTTCTTTAACCTGTTCTTTCCGATCGGCTTCTCAATTTCTCCCATTATTTCGGTCATAAAGACAAGCACAAGAACATGATAAAGTGAGGCTAGATGGGGGTGATTGATGGCCAGTTCATTCCCCGCTTGCTACACACATTCTGTAGCAGCATTGGTCACAACAACGCATTTCATCAATAGATAAATGCAGCTTGAATCTTGGGATTGCCCGTTCTTTCTCATGTATGCTTCGCAAGTTGATCGACTCCCTTGCGGTAATTCATTGACAGCAAGCATTTTCGAGCTGAGGCAGGCGTTTTGTGACAACTAATTATGAAACCGCAACGTACATGGCGTAATAGTCACCACTGACAGCCGTCGCATCATCGGGTGTTGCTTTCTTAGGCCCGCATGCGTTTTGAACTGGCGGCAGTAGCGATGGCCCTTGGCCCTTTGCAATTGCAGAGGGTTGCTCGAGGCCGGTTGCTTGCTGTGGCGCCCCTTGATTTTCCCTTTCTTCCAGCTTGATTCTGTCCTTTATTTTGGAGTATTTTTTATTATTGAGAGCAGTTCATTGCGTGAAGAAAGGAAATAGGAAGGATATGAATCTTTACTCGTCAAAGATCCGTTTAAGTTTGACCGATCTTTCGTAAAAAAGCTTTCGCAGAAAAACGTCGGTATCTTTTGACAAACTGACCTAGTCATACTGGTTCTCGATTAGGTCTCGCGAGAGTGAAGTTGAAGTTACGTGCGGTAGACGAGTTTCTCGCTAATTACGAGTCGTAGAAAATAGATTACCTGGTCGGAAGTCAAGATGCAGTAATTCACGAAGTTTCAAATCTAGGTATCGCTCTATGTCTTACACAGAAGTATATGAACAAAAATTACACGCTGTGTCTCGCGCCCTCTCTAATGGGCGAGTGAAGACGTCATCAGTAAGGTCTTGAACGTTTCGTACGCTCCAAAGAATACAAATCCACCGATAGAGATCCACATGACCCTCGGTTGCACACCGCTCCACAAGGCAATCTGCCCTTCCGAGGCCAGAGTCCGACGCAAAACATCCGAGACACCGGTGTACGGTGTTCCGTGCTGGTCTGCGCCCAGCATTAAGCGCGTCTTCAGCACGTCCAAAGGTGTCGTAAGTCCAGCTGCTAAGCCGCCCGAGCATGAACCGCAGATTGCGGCTTGCACCGGTGTGCATTGATCGAGATTCTGGTGCCGAGCCCAGGTTAGCTTCATGTACTCGTATAGGGGAAACTGGATCATGGCAAAGGGAATCTCGCGAAATAAGGTAATACCATAGCCACGATAAAGACCACCCGTAACATGACTCAACCAACTGCCGCTGCGCTCCTTCAGGACACTCGAAATTGTTTCTTGTAAAGACATTTGGGTCGCGCTCGTCTGCATTTTGGCCTTTACCACTTCTGTGGGGACTCGTACCAGACAAGCGGCAGCTTCCCCGATCGATGCCGCGGTCATGTGTGACACAGCGTCTGGCTGATCTCCATTTTCCACCAGGAGCACTTTCATGGTCTCGTACGTACTGAAAAGAGCGCCGCGCCCGGTGCCGATCCCAATGCCGCGGCGCCCAAGCCATTGTATATGCCGCGAAAGCCTCCGGCTTTTATTAACCCCCAGGTGCCTGTAGTCGTGTCTTTAGTGTATCCAGAGGAAATAAGGTAACATCGACAGAGGTACCAGCGAGTCCGCCGGCCAGCATTGCCACGAGAAATGGAGGTGCTGTTTCGGCCGATGACGACATATGTTGCTTCTTTCTTCGCAAACGAGCAGTGAATCAGTATTGATTATTATGCCGAGCGATACAGAGATGCTATTCTCTGTGCCGTGTTACCGCAGATGAGAGTGAAATGGATGAAAGCAGTGATATGAATGAATAATGATGATGTGTGAACAGGTTTTGTTGTCGTGCTTCTCGCCTGCACTTCCGGCGGGAAATTTTGACTACCGGTACGCTACTTTCACTGACCTCGCAGGAAGTTTATCGACAATCAATGTAGGATACCCGGATATGGAGTGTCTCTAAATTGGGCGTCTTCTTCAGTAGCCCTCCTTTTGTGTATCTCTTGCTTGAATGGCACCTTCAATACGCATCACAATTGTCTAGATTCATGTCAGCACATGACTACTAACCTTTATGGGAGTCAGAACAGAAGTTTCCACTCTTCCTACGCCTTCTCACGTTGGCCTAGTAGGAAATCAATCTATCGGTGTAGGGGTCACCGGGATATTGGATTCATGCCAAAATTGCGCTCATTCTTGGGTCTATTTCGCACGAATACCTGGCACCACTCCATCTTTCTTCTCAATCACGTTGTTGCGTCAGTAATTGACAATGGATAGCCAGTTGGCATTTTTGTTCGTGCCTAAACTACAGCTAAATATGCGCCTCCCGTCGACAGACAGACGGGAAAGACTACCCCGACCGACCGTCGACCGTAAATCGTCCGCAAAAAATCAGACTTCGGTCGACGAAAACAAGAATGACTATGACATCAAAAGTAGACGGTTTGGGGATCAAAAGACTCGAAAAGCCAACTGATCATGTACAAGTATCATGTCGTTGGTCGTTGGCGTCTCCGAGCTCTCATAGCTCATAGCAGAGGATTTCTTGTAAATGGCCATCTTGCTTGCGGCACTCCCTTTCGGAAAAAAAGACCGGGATGAACAAGCACTATTATTAACACCATCTGCAACAAGTCTTTCTCGCGTCTTTTTTCTAAAGATTATTGAAAGCAATCTTTGAAGCGGTTTATTCATAAACGAGTTACAGGGGCAGATTAAACGAAAGAGGTATCTGCTTCCGAATTAACTCATCATTACATTGACATTGCCAAGAGGGAATTACGGGTCTCTCTGCCAGATTTTCATATTTTTGACGATTGAATCGAAACAAAATACAAGAAAATGATGCGACTATTTAAGAAGGGGTCTTCTGGACCCAGCAACAATACAAAGAACCGGGCGAACTCTTCACCAAATGTCAACGTAAAGTCAAAAGGATCGGGCGGGGGAACGGTTTCCGCTGACGGAAAATCAACTGTTTTTCGTGTTCCGATACCTGACAGTGTCCAACCGGGTCAGGAGTTCCAGGTTTATGCAGGGAATCGGATAGTAAGAGTGAAATGTCCGCCCAATAGTCAGCCTGGACAGTTCCTGCAAATTACCGTTCCGATAGACCCCAACGAAAGCAGCAACAACAACAACAGTAACAAGCCAAATGCTGGTGCAGCAAATAAGTCACTGCCCCCTGATAGTCCGAATGTATGCCCTGTAGAAGACAGAGACGGAGGACCCCCAGCCTATATGGTTACGATACCAGAAGGAATTCGCGGTGGGAGTCAATTTCCGGTCACCATTCAGGGTCAACAGCTCGTGGTGACATGTCCTCCGAACGCCGCTCCAGGAACCAAAGTACGGATTGTTCCGCCTCCACCGCCTCCGGACGATGTCGAATCATCGGTCGGTATATCAGGGAATCCGGATAGTAAACGAAAATTGATGGCGGACGAAGAGACGCAATTGTTTGAAGTACAAGTGCCGCAAGGAGTCAAACCGGGTCAATCGTTTGCCTTGCTCGCGGCGGGTGTCCGTGTTCTGGTCACGTGTCCTTTGAATGCAGGGCCCGGTCAGCGAATTCGATTCAAATTACCGAAAGCTCTCACCACCAAACGTAAGCCCCGTAGTGAGGCTGTCGAGATCAAGCTCTCGTACGATAAAGACGGCTGGACACGAACAATTCGCGTTTCGGACATGAAATTTCAGTGGGTTCGTATGGACGACAATGGTGATATTGACACCAATACTCGTTTTGATGCCGAAAAGTCGGCCTATGTACGCAAACTTACGTTCCAACCAGGTGGCGACGAGCGCGTCCGTGATGGAGTCATGACACTGGTGCCCGCCAGCGATGCCTTTGTCGATTCACGTGTCAAAGCTTACAATGGCGAAGTGCTTGTTTCGTACAGTGAAATCGCCGAAGCTCAAGTCAAAGGTTTTGAAGAAAAGGCAGTTTGGTTCCAAGAAAAATGTCAAAAACTGCGAGTGGAATGGAGTGAAGGGCACATGCGAATCAATGTCCGTCGTAATTTCTTGCTAGAGGATTCCGTAGATGCCGTCATGTCTTTGAATCGGAAAGATCTTCGAAAAGTGTGGCGCTTTGAATTTATTGGTGAAATGGGAATTGATGCCGGTGGGTTGACGCGAGAATGGTTTGAACTAGTGACGCAAGAAATTTTCGATCCTGACATGGGTCTCTGGATGAGCAGTGAAACGAACCAAATGTGCATGCAAATCAATCCTGCATCTAGTAAGTCAGGGGTGGTGCTTTCGTTTTCACGGGTTCGAAATTTCGAAGGTCTCACAATCCGTTCTGTTTTTGTCTTGCAGAATTTGTGTGCGACGATTATCTTGTTTACTATCGATTCCTTGGTCGAGTCATGGGCAAGGCACTTTTTGAAATGCAACTAGTCAATGGGCACATGGTACAATATATATACAAACATTTACTGGGTTGGCCAATCACTTTTAAAGATATTGCCACCATAGACGAAGAATATCATCAGAACTTGAAGCAGCTAAAAGACTTACACGAAAATGGGGAAGATCTAGAAATGCTTTGTTTGGATTTCTCCACGACACAGGAATTTATGGGTGCAAAGGAGGAAGTAGATCTTGTACCAGGCGGATCAAATATCGAAGTAACCAACGACAACTTTCCAGAATATCTTGAAGCGTGCTTACGGTATCGAATGATGGATAGAGTGAAGGATCAATTAACAGAGCTACTGTTAGGGTTCTTCGATGTCATTCCCGAGCCGTTGTTGACAGTTTTCGATTTCCAGGAAATCGAGTTGCTAATGTGTGGCTTGCCGAAAATAGACATGGACGATTGGCGAGAGCATACGGAATATTCTGGAGAATACGAACACGTCAATGGAGACTATCCGACTTGCCACTGGTTTTGGGAGGTTGTGGATGAGTTTGATCAGGAGATGAAGGCGCGTCTCTTACAGTTTGTGACGGGTACATCTGGTGTGCCTGCGCGTGGCTTTGGCGTGCTGCAAGGGAATGATGGAAATATCCGCAAGTTTACCATTCACGGCGTACATGTGGGAGTATGTTTATATCCGCGTGCGCACACGTGCTTCAATCGCATCGACTTGCCCATGTACGAGACAAAAGATGAACTTCGAGAAAAGCTGAAGTTAGCTGTCACGATGGTGGCCACAGGCTTCGATATTGAGTAACAAAATTTGTTCAATACCACGAGCGCACTATACTTTCGCGATATTGCGCTCCGATCAGCACGCTCTTCGTCAAGCAAGTTTTGGCACTTTTCTTTGAGTCGTTGTGGATTAGGTTAGAATGGCAACTTCTTATGTGAAGTTTGATCTAAATAGAATGCAAAGATAGTCACGTTTCATACGCGAAGCAAGTATCCGTCTTTCTATTACCTATTTATTCTAGTTATCAATGCCATGGACGTAAGATTGCAAGCTGGAATCTCTCAATTAGCGGGCATTTAAAGGGAAAATGGAACCCGCCAATCGTCCTCGCCATGCTCTGGCTATGAATTATTGGCCCGGAAGTAGGGAGCTATCATTAGGACTCATTGTATCGTCTAAAAAGACCTTTTAGTCGTTCGCACATTCCAGAAGATAAAGCTAAGTGGGGACCCAGGCCACAAGACGACGGCAGAACGAAGTAATAAGCCAAGACTATTGATGGGGCGTTTTCTAAAAGCTTGTATGAGAGTGGGTTCAGCTTATCTTACAGTCGCCTTCATCGGGATCATTCGTCTCGAACTTATCGACTTTTTGGAATCCTCGGTTTACAATCCTGCACAATGGTCCACAATAATGAGCATGGGTGTGAAAAATTTGTTCATTCCTTTCTTGCCGTGGTCGGTCCTTCCGTGAACATTTTCCCAGCTTGCATAAACACGAGGGTTGTGGTAGTATAACAGGGTCTGAGAAAATTAAAACAAACAAGTCGCTTTCTTCCCGACGCCAAGTAACTGTACTGTGAGAAAGCCTGTGCAACTTCAAATGGAGTGAACACTAAAGAGCTCTTTCCATGGAGTGACTCTTCCACTTCCGAATCTTCTTCCTCCTCCTCGCTACCTTCTTCTATAACGTCACCTTCAAAAAAAAGCGATTCGAGTCATTTTCATCTCAGCTTGACGTAGGCTTTCTTCCGAAAAACAGGCGGCTTTTTCATCCCCTCGACGAAACCATTGTTGGAATTCCATTTCTGTCACTTTCTCTGATCAAGCTTGTCTGCAACCAAGACACTCAATACTCCTAAGTTGTAATCGTACAGCTCGTAGATCGAGCAATCTAGGAAGCTGACTGTTGGCGTTTGCGCATTAAGATTTGATTCTCTCATTTTGTCGTTGAACTCTCCCACAAAAGGTTGCAGTAAATTATTTTTGAGCTTTCTCATCGGAATCATCTAGAATCAAGCGGCTTTCCTTTGGAACCATGGCTTTGCCGACAATCGTCCGAAAGTCCGCTGCGAGTTCAAAGAATCGATGCGCAATCCTTTCCGCACCTTCACCAAATTGATTCTTAGAGAATGCTACATACCGAGCTTTTGGATGTTGCAACACCGTTTTTTCACATTCGTGACCATTATATACGCTTTTTTCTGAACCCATTTCGACCCATTCTCTATAGATCTTTCATGTTATTTGATCTTGAGCGTAGATCCAAAAGTCATGACATGAAACCCTTAGAATTTTGCCCTGTTTTACTTTTAGACTCGCGACTAACATTGCGGACTTGTCGTTGTTTCTTCGTTATCGCGTCAGTCAACTCGAGTTGAATCGAGGAGATTGAGGTGGCCACGGATGAGAAGACCTCTCCTAAGGCAGAAGAAGTCATAGATGGAAGACAAAAGTCTGCATGGCCCCCATAATCATCTGCGGCATCTACCAGCCGTTTGAGCATATCAAAGTTGTCGTAATCCCCAATTGCGATTGCCTTGAACGTGAGTCTCCTTCCAAACTTCTTGGCCAAGTCACCGACTTTGTTCTCAATGATTTCGTAGCACTTGTACTTCCCCATACCTGATTCGATAGCAGCATCAGAGAGCCTTCCATCGGAGAGGAATGTGAGCGACACGGCACAGGAAGTATTTGGATTACAAAGAAGCAAAGCCTCAGCGACCTCCAAACTAGGAAGGAACGGCCCATGTCCACCGCGGTGTCACGAATTGTTCACTGTAAAGCTTAACGAGCATATTCTACAGAACCCAAGAGCACGGTTCTTCTTTGAAAATGACATTTGGCTGTTTTTTCCAAGGTAACCACGGAAATTACATCAGTAAGGCCTCCCAGATTTTGGATTTTTCTGCATCGGTACGCACTTTTGAGGATGTTTCAAACTATTAGAGATAGTCTTGCAGTCTTGCTGCGACAAGATGTAATCAGAGTACGCAACGCGTTATCAGGAGAAATGATTGAGGATGGTCGTCGTCGTCGTCGTCGTCAAGCTTTACCATTTACCATTACGATAAAAAAAGCGGACGGCTTTCATTGCAAAGCAAAAGTAACAATCATAAAATCCACTCAGTTTTCGACTAAAGAAACCAATAAAACATGAAAAAGTCGAGCCATCTTCAAAAATTACTACTCTCTCTAATTTTAGTCTTCAGTCGCACCAAGGGATGGTCTTGTTCATCGCAATCTAGAGCGAAATTTCTCTCATCGTCAGCGACAGCCTTCTTGTTGTCGTCTTCCGTTGTGACAGGAAACCCTGAGGAGTGCGAGGCATCCGTTTTCGAAAGAATGAGCTTCGGAGGGCGAAAAGAAACGCCTCGCTACCTTGACTCGGAGCTGCAAATGAAGTACGGAGAGGATAAAGGTAAGAAGATTTGTAAAACTGTGCGATGATTGAGAAGAGTTGCCTCATGTTTGCTTTCCAATTGTCCGTATATTAGACGGAAATCCGCGAACTAGAGGAGTCCTTGTTCGTAGGTTTACCGGAGACTCGACACCGTATCAGTTCCCAGTGAAACCCGTATCACTGGTCAAAGAATGGCCGGAGCAACCTCCATTCACGCCAGAAGACTTCTTCCGATCCGATTCCAACGATGATGGCTATTTTTACACGGTGCCCAAACTGGTTTATCACATCGATGAACCTGCCGTCGCTGCTTTGACGCAATACTATCGCAACAATATTCCAAAGGGCTCACGGATTCTGGATATTTGTTCGTCGTGGGTTTCTCATTACCCGCTCGAATTTCCAAAAACGATGAAAACAATCTGCGCAACAGGTATTAATGGCTTGGAACTGCAGTACAATGATCAGCTCACGGGTGGCTATAAAGCGAAGGACTTGAATTTGGATCCTGTCATACCTTATCCGGATGAATCTTTTGATGTGGTGACTTGCGTTGTCTCTATCGATTACATGGTTGATCCTATTGCCATTTTGAAAGAGTGTCGTCGCGTGCTTCGATCTGGTGGCAAGGTTATTATCAGTCAGTCGAATCGGTGTTTTCCAACGAAAGCTATTGCGATGTGGTTAAACATGAATGATCGACAACACCTGGAGTTAATTAATGGTTACTTTCAATACGCAGGTGGATTCAAACCGAGAAAAGCGTTCGACATTACAGCGACCGTCCCGAACAATAGCTATCGGGACCCTATGTTTATAGTTGAAGCCGAAAAGGCTTGAGTAAGCAATAGCTTGTACAAAACATTACTTCTATTTTATTCTATCTATTGCATTGTCAGTTTGATCATCTTCTATTGTAATCAATTCCACACCAGCTCCGCCGACCGCGACCACAGTTCCTCGTGGTCCTCTGCCTTTTCCGAGGCAATTGACGTCTCCGATACTTACTTGCGTGACAGATAGAGGCACAATTTCATCTGTGATTTTCCAATTTACAACTCGCTGATCGTATCCAACCGTAACCAGTGTGCGATCACTTGTCCACTCTACTCCTTTTAAAGCCGACAAGCTTGCTTCTGGTTTCACAATTTTCGACACAATAACAGCCTGGTCCTGCGAATCCTTCACGATGTCACAACAACAAATAGCTTGATCATCCCCGACAGACGCTATTCTGAGTGTCTTAGTTTTGCTGAGCGGCGTCATACAAGCGGCGATTGCATTCGTACCCATCGAATGGCCTCGGTACGTCAGGATAGGGCGCAGATGGGTCCCTTCTTTCGCTACGTCAAGAAGGAGCTTCTCGCTCGCCTCGAAAACATACAAAAAGCCGTTTGTAGTCCCAGCTATAATAAAACTAGCATCACCGTCTTTCCAAATTTCAACTGAAAGGATGGGTCTTTCTGAACGAAAAAATGTGTACCCCATCGTCCTCCTACTTTTCTCCTCGGCTACAAAATACATACAACAAGCTCCATCCGAGTCACCAGTCACCACCAAGTGCCTCGATTCAAAAGCCGTCCCAGTCAAGAAGACAGCTTTCATAGCATTAATTCTTTGATCGATCAGCTGCTTTTCCGATGGAACGCCGCACCCGATGAATGAAAGTAGCGGAAAGAGACTGTCGTCGTGATGGTTACCGTCGCAGATATAAAACATGATTTCCAATTGGCCTCCACCACATGCGAGTAAGTGCCGACCCTCCACAGAGCTGCTACTGCAAACAGCTCGTACTCCACTAACAATGGGGGTAAACGCTTTACCGCCACGAGCTTCTCATCTTGAAAGATGGAAGTCGTAGTGTAACAGTCTTCACTCGCGGAAATAACTGCTGTCTGTTGACAGCTTGCATTTACTGGGAAAAGACATAACCCAAAGATTGAATCATTATGAAGAGGGATCCCATGCACGGAAGATATTTTTATATCGGACTCCTCTGAATGGCCTCTCACGTCCTCTTTGTGCACGCCACAAGTGGCAATCACGATATCGATTTTACCATCGGGTCTACTTTCCCGAACAGCAGTCAAAAATGTTTGACGTAACCCTGAAGGCAAGTGAACTTGTAATGACCTTTGACGACCACCGGTGTTGACAGTGGCTAACTCATATCCGCTGCTTGCATCCAAGAGCGAAAATCGGTTTCCCAAGTATCCCCCGATAAATATATCTCCAAAGCGACAAGATTCATGCGTGTGCTCAACACCCGAGGCTTTCGTTTGCGGGCCTTGTTTTGTTTGCTGAAAAATGTGAGTGGTTGCTGTTAACTGTCTGCAAGGAACAGACATGAGCGGTTCCAGCTTGCAATCTATAGTTACTAACGTTTCCGCAATGCAGCCATCATTTCCGACGGAAAGTATCTTGTTCTGGTTTACCCACGCAAGTGCATTGATGTGTTCTTTACGATGACAGTAAGGTAGACACGAAACTGGATGAAGTGGCTCTTTGCCGGGCCTTTTAATCTTTGCTCCAGCTCAAAAAGTATTAAATTCCCTCTCGTGTCGCCCGCTGCGAATAAATTCCGTTCTTTGTTGAAAGCCCCACATACAACCATTCCTTTCGTGTGCGTTTCCAGTACGAGACAATAATACGAGTCGGGCGAAATCTCCGCGGAATTGAGCTGATTGAAATTCCAGAAAATCACTCCATTAATGTGATACGTCAACAAGGTGGTGGAATTGATCCATTCCATTGCTTGAATGACTCTGTAGTGCGATGCATCGTCAAGAGTTGTCTTGGTAGCCATTGCTCCGTAAGGATTGTTTATCTGAACAATTGCTATACGTCCATTCGTATCTCCGATGGCCACGATGGGAAGATCAGGATGAGTTTTCATACAGCAGCCGTCTTTCGCAGTCTGACTCGTTTCCCAGTCAGCTTGCTGCGACCAACTACCAGTTTTCAGGCCCAAAACAAACAAGGAACCCACACGAGTCACAACTAACATGGATAGTTGAGTTTCCAGGGTGCAGAATCCAGTGCCGACGAGTACTTGCTTTGATCCCTTGATCTTCTTTTGCTTTATTCCCTTCTTGGCCATGGATTCGAGTGCAGACTTGGTCATCGCCTCACTTGTTTCTTCGCCGTTTTCACCTGATGATTGAGTAGGGATTACCGGTCGATCATCGGGTACTGTGAATCGACAGATGTTGCTATTCGGCAAAGATGATACTTTGTGGCTTGTCGAATGAGCCGCGTAATCTAAAACAGGTCGGCGAAACGCATCGACATTATAAGTGACAACGGTCCCATCCTCTCCCCCTGCTGCAATCCACGTATCGCAAGTATCCAGCGACCGCATACAGCGTTGTGTATACCAAAGATGCAATGCAGTTCCGCTCTCGGCGCTCCACAGTCGAATTGTATTGTCACCACCAGTTGACACAACATACTGCTGCACAAAAGCGACATCCCAAACCCGTGCCGTATGACCCCAAACAGTCCATCTCTCTTGCCACTTCTCATCTGGATGATATTCCCACAAACGCACACTCCGATCATTCGATACTGATGCTAAACGTTCACCGGAATCGTCGAAACGCAGTGCATGCATCGTCCCGGCAACGGGTACTTTTATGGTCGAGACGCGCGTTGGATGGTCGAGTGACCATACTAGAATGGCACCATCTTGTGCCATGGCGACTTGTTTATAGCATATTCGTAAGGCTTGTACTAGTGACGGCGGCTGACACGTGATCGTTTGTATTAGTTGGAGTTGAACGCTTTTCGCGCTCGGTCCGAGTTGCAATTTCCATAGCTGCACCGAGCCATGTGCGAGCGCGACAGTAACTGTCATCGACGCATGTGACTCATCATTGTTGTTGCATTGACATTGACAATCCCATATCCAGTCTGGTAGAGTCAAGTAATTGTTCTCGAGAAGAGGGGTGTCATCTCCTTTCTGAAGCTCTATCGAAAGGACTTGCATAGGCTGTGCAGCATCTCGCAGCGATCGCAGAAAGGCCAGATGCCGTCCCCCAAACGCTATAGACACCGGCTCCGCAGAGTAAATGCCATGAATGTTTCCTGGAAACAACAGTATTACTTCTTCTTTGACGTCTTCTCCTTTTTCGGCTGGAGAGTTGCGATGCAGGAAAGATCCTTGTCCCCAGAGGCAATGGTCCGGAGCTTCGAGTGCGACAGCCGACACGGGAGCACCATAAACTCCCAATCGTTTCATTATTACGGCATTCAAAAAGATTACATTAACTAGATGGATAGTTGCTAGACGCGAAGAATGAAGTGAATTAAAACCATTATTATTTCTTCATTTTCGACGGTGGCGGGAAATCCTTTCTGCAGATGGTCGATGGTGCGGAAGACGGAAGAGCACTATTCTGTAAAGTGTAGTCTTGACGTGACTCAAAAGGATTGCAGTCCCGGAACACTTCGATCAAAAAAGAAAACGCTCTCTGTACCTGGTACTACTGTCGACCAATTCTTGGCAGAGCAAACTATTCTTTTATTGGCGTTGTTAGTTGTTACTGGTGTTGATGCTCTTGTTGGATTTGTAGTCGCGGTAATCTAGACACGTGGACATTGCTTCAAATGCACTATACGAACATAATGGATTCTCCGACTCAATCGGGTCTCAAGTCTGGCGACTTTATAACGGATCAATTATAAAAGAGAAACTCTGCCCTACTAACCATTGCCGCCCAATAATTGACAGGAGATCAAAAGGCGGGAACTTCATTCTGATTATTTATTACGTTGAGTAATTATTATCGATGGTTATGGTATAAGAATCATCATCATGTTGAAAGTTGATACGTGAACCTGACACATTGTTTTCGACTTCTCTCACGACTTAACTTTCAGTCCCGGAATTACTCGCGTTTGCAACCGCACAATACCAGGTAAAGGATCTGAATTCTGAATCCATCGTCAAGCCGTAAACAAAACACATAAAGTGTCATTACAAATCTCACCAATCATAGAAATCAATAGAACTACCCTTTTACCAGAGGCCTGATCGCTCGAGTCTTCTCTCCCTTCGACGAATTTGTACACCGTATGGGTTCCGAACACGAGTATCCGCTTTGCGTAACGTGCCAGACTGCTCTAAGCATCCACCCTACTACCGACACGGCAACGACACAAACGTGTTTTGTTTGCTTGGGAGTTTTTCAAAAAGAGACCTTTGCGAAACGGCTCAAAGATGCTATACGAACCATGGTGGAACCGTACCGTCAGTTTGTGAAATTTTCCAGCGACAACAACACCATCAACCTACCGGGAGATTTGATCTATCGATTGGCCCGTTGTGGAAATCGGAAGGCATGTGCCGATTACACGCAACGACTCAAGCAGTATGGGAAAGACACTTTACACGAGTGTCTCAAACGTATTGAACTTGACTATGCTACCAGTGAGATACTCGACTCATTCCCTTCCTGCGTCAAAGATGAGCAACAAGGGCATTTGAGTGTCGCGGTCGTCGTCCTACCCACCGTAAAACGGCCTAGCTTGGATACATCCCACCAGAACAAGTCACGAAAAAAGAGAAAAAGGCGTACTTACGAAGAGGTATCGCAAGGAGGTGATCCACGAGAGAATCTCGAACAACGTATCGAGCAACAGGGCAAAGTCGTCTGGTCCATCAACAGTTCGACACAGCCGGTCGAAGGTGCGTGGGATCCTCCGAAAGACGAAGCACTTACCGATGTAGAAATTCATGTTGCTGTTTGGAGAAGACCTTTTTACGTCAAAAGTTGTTATACGAAAACGCGACGAGATGTATCCCAAACTCCCTTTGTGGTGGTGGATGCGGGTGTAACGCGTAAACGAGGGGTCACGTCCGTCGAGGAGCAAATTGTACCCATTCTGACCCAACATGTCGGTGGGATCTCCACCAGCAATAATAACGAGGATTCGAATCTGGTCTACGGCAAGTGCAAATTTCATGCGTCGGGTAGGGAAGACATGGATGTCAAAATGTTATTACCGAGCGAGCCAAACTCGGATATCACGGGGAGACCATTTGTGTGCGAAGTGACGGATGCATTGGAAATGCCTTTGCCGACGGTAACTTTGCCAAAAATTGTTCGTGGTATTAATGATGGTGACGAGTCGCCGTCGCATCGATCGTACGGCACCAACCCTTTGGGAGTGGGGATTGCACCGGAACTGGCGTTTTGCCCTAGTTCATCTTACAAGAATTTACAAACTGAAACAGAAGATAAGGTCAAATATTATGGCTGTTATTGTTGGAGTGCCAAACCCGTGACGCAAGAAATACTGAATAAGTTCACGGCACTCTTTCCCTTAAAAATCCAGCAAGCTACCCCCATTCGGGTGCTCCACCGACGTAGCAACATCAAACGCACACGGTACGTCCTTTCGTATCAGGCGACGGTCATTGACGAGCACCATTTTCAACTCCAAATTTCCACAACGGCTGGAACGTACGTTAAAGAGTTTGTGCACAGTGATCTGGGGCGGACAATACCCAGTATGGCTTCGTTGCTGGGCTGTCATACCGACCTTTTGGAATTGGATTGCGAGGGCATACAAATGTCACCGCATGTAGTAGCCGATTCGCTGGAGCAATCATGATCAGTAAAGGATCATATTTGACGTACGAGATCTTGACATCGTAGTAATAGTCGTCATTCTACTTCGAGCGAGATCCGATAGAACTGGAAAGCATTTGCCGTTGTTGTCTCAACAACCTCTCGCTCGGAACACCCCAGAGCCTCGGCGATAATACGAATGCCACTCTGTACGCTTTCGGGTACATAGGCAGCATCTTCGTGGTCTGTCTCCAGTAGCAAGCGATTGAGGCCCACTTTTCGAATGACATCCGCCGTCTTGGGCGAACGAAAGTTAATCACTGGGGCAAACCCAAAGTAGACCTCACTGCCCTTACAGGCAGCAATTAACTGATCGACCGTCCCTACCTTGCCTCCAAACGCGTGAAAGTACATTTTTAACGGCATTTTCTTTCTCTTTCTTAGTAGGGAGAGACTTTCGAAGAGTGTTCCAAAGCATTGAACGGTGTGAATACTGACGGGGCGATCATATTGAGCCGCGAGTTCCATTTGGTTCAAAAAAGCCTGCTTTTGATCCTCTAAGGACGATGTCAGTTGCTGAGTATCTGGATCGAAATGAAAGCCGTCTAAACCGATTTCACCAACGATCGCGCTAGGAGTCTCTGCAATCCAATATTCCAGTTCGGTGATCCAGTTACTTTCCGTTTCATGCAAGAACCACGGATGCACCCCAAAACAGGGAACGGTATGTCGCGATTCATTCGACAGGGTAGTTGACAAATCGAGGACGGTGTTAAAATCCCGAGGATGCGTCGACATGATTGCCATTCCTGAAAGTGGCACCTTCAGTGATTGCTGAGGAGAACTAGGGCCCATGTGAATATGGTTGTGGCTATCAAAAGGAAGAACGACTGTCATTGTCCATGGTGCTCTAATATGAATGAGTAATTATCGCTTTTATCGACCTTTCGTTTGTTTATGAGCGTCAAAAACTCAAAACATACATCCAGTACCAGGTATTTCTTTTGGTAAGGTGTGTTCGTCATGTCTTATTATTTAGAAATTGTGTTCGGTACCGGTCAAGCAATGCACGTACCGTGAACCATAGCTCTGTAACCCGTGACTAAAGCAGCCAAGCTCTGCTAAAGTAAATTGCTTTGATCTTTGATTTTTAAATAGAAAATAGAAATAGGAAAACAAAGTTTCACAAGTAAAAACCTGACTTTTTTTAATCAATTAAGAATAGCTGCGATAAAAGAGTATGATTAATCTTCATAGCATGCACTGCTTTTCTTGAATGAGTTGTTTAAAGAAAGCCTTCACGCGGGCAACATCATGCTCAGTGAAATTATGTCCTAGTGCACGGCAAGGGCTTGGAAATTAGGGTTCACCAAATCATAGAATGTGCAAGCTTCATCGTCGCTGTGGCTTAAATCGGGAAAGTCGACAATGAAATCATAGGCATTCGGTTGCATATTTTAGCGAAACGATTAGGGATTTCACCTGCCGCCAACTTGGCATGATGCATGTGGTTCACGGTTCACACAGTCATTACCGAGAGTCATGTAGTAGCTAACATCCCACCGCAGAGTAAAGCGGTAGTGACAGGCAAGATTATAGTCTAAGTTGCTTGGTTGACTTTCGAATCCGTCTTACGGGTCCGTCACTTCGGCGAGTCTGCTCTCGGTGACGCAAACACGTAAAGACACAGGTTTTAATTTTGCTGCCCTGGCTTCCATTGCAAGCAATTAATTGAGCGTTTCTCAATGCGGTCATCTGACGGTCTTTTGGTAACAGCTCGACGATGTCAATATTCTCGCCAGAAAGGTTTTGCCTCCTTGCCCAGTCAGGGGTGGGTATGTTTTAGGGTCAATGTAGAGCCTTAAATAGCGAGAGTAAACGATTTTCCCGATAAAAGCATTTGACCATTGCATATCCTTGGTTGACAACAAAACGGAAATGAGGCTGTCCAGCAATCGTCGGAAGGGCTGACATGACTAGATTCATTTCCGTTCTCATTAGTTGTTATTGTATTCATTTCTGTTTGTTAGAGCTCTTACAAGCGATGTCAAAACAGTTCCATCATAAGTGTCAAGGGACGCTGCTTTGCTTTCTCGTGTCGTACGGCACTGTCCGCATTGAGTTGTGCATTTTGTGTGAAACGGGTGTGACTATGTAACGATTAATTCAGTTGTGCATTATTTTGTTGCTTAGTCACCATTTGAATTTTTCCGCGACGACTGAGACGCGACGACGACGACTCCTCCTCCTCCTCGTCGCCATGCGTCTGATCGTCACTCGTCAAACGAGAGGCGTCGTAGTGGTATTGCATTTTCTGTTCTTCGCGGTGCCTGTGCAGCTGCTTTTTGTCGCAGACACGAAACACGAACGGACAGAAATAGGACGAACTGCCGATGGATTTTCTCGATGATCTTTCGCTCCGCAACCCATCAAAATAATTTCATTCGCGATCCTCGCAAGAATTTCAACGCACCGTTGCCTTTTGTAAGGTGCATCAAGCAAAATGGACGACTGCCTAACGGGGAAAACATCGTCCATTATTTGTGGTGAACGTTTTCCCGAAAATGGAATCACATTACCATCAGTGGGAGTTTGCCATGCTCCATCAAAGAAGCAGCTTACACTTCAACTATCGTGTAGTGTTTCCTTTCCGTCGATAGAAGATCTTTCCATGTTTTTGGACACGGAAAATTTATGCGTGCGCTGGGGGACGACTCAGATATATCAAGACCGTTCTGTCGATCTTCTTTGCCAATGGCTGTCGCAGCTTTCTCAACTTAAAAAATTGGAAATGGAAAACTACCGCGTTCACGGGCACTATAACCTCTTCCGTACATTAGTCAGTCATTGCCGAAATCTAGAGTCTCTTTCATTGAAAGCATCTGGTGCCCATTTGGGACGGATACGTGCGGCCGAAGAGAGACTCGCTTGGGGGAGAATGTTGAAGTTACCTCGCCTGAAAGAACTTTCCTTATTCGGTCTTAATTTCTCGAATGGGGATCTGTTTGATCTACTTCAGGATACAACGCTGGAAATGCTTACCTTTTGGCGGTGTAGAGTATACCGAGAGTCAGATAACTTCTTGAAAGTCCTACCTCGGTGCGAAACATTAGAGACACTCCAGCTACTCTACTTCGATCAACGACCACTTCAATTGATATTGCCATCCAACTTGACCTCATTGCATTTATCCTGCATTGCTCTTTCAAGTGAGACATGCAAATTCATTGTAGACCACGACAACCTGCGCCATATCCAATTAAACGGGTGTTCGTTTTTCGATGATTACCTTCCTTTCAATCCTAAGTGGGAAAGTTATGGCTTATATCATACGAACATTAAGGTGCTTCCAAATTTCAGCGGTGCCGCATTGCATACACTCGAGCTGGTAGACTGCAATTTGGACGATTTGAAGCTCGATGTCTCATATATTCCTGCTCGATTGACTACTCTGAACTTGTCCGAAAATATCGGGTTGTCTGCAAAAGTGCTTACCAAGCTTATGTATTTGTGCAATAACCTCAATACTTTGCAAATTAGCGGGATGCATGTGAATATCGCTGGACTTTCCGCAGCTGTTGCTGCACATTATATGCTCAATGAGATAATCACGGACGAGGAGATACCAAGCAACTTGAAAACGTATCTACGACTAAATCAGGCAGGTCGCGGATATTTACAAAGTCATCAAGCGTCTCCAATCATGTCAGCGAAGGTTTTAAGTAAGGTATCCTGTCACCTCGACGATATTTATACCCATTTATTGGAAACGCCATCTATTTGCACGTTTCAGCATAAGAGATGATAGATGATGCGTTCACAGAGGATTGAAGACGCAAAACAATGTTATAAAATGAAAGTACCTTAAATATTAGAATAGTGTTTGATGCGTCTAGACTAACCTTGTTTACTTCTTAAAAAATCATGTGATGCGTCTAGACTACCCTTGTTTACTTCTTAAAAAATCATGTCTACGTTTTCGGACGACGAAGCCAATTCTGCATTTTTTTCATCCATCAAAATAAATTCATTCCCCATGATCATAGTACTTCTTTAAAGGTCTAATCTTGCTGCTTGCATTTATAACGAATGTTTACAAGTACAAAGCTTCTGACGATCAATGCGATGTCAAAAAGCTCCTTAAGGTCCCATACTAGAGTCCGAAGTGAAATTCCTAATACACCACGACTGATTTCAGTCTTGAGTCATGATTCTTTTTTCCGCTTTTATTATTGCATTGCGTGTTGCGCACCGCATAAACAAGTCCGTTTTCATAAAAGTTGAGTTTCCATCTTCGGAACGAAGACAATAGACCGTGTTGCTATAGCAAAGCATGAGTTTGTCTCGATCCCATGCTTCCATTTCGGCTAAAGCCCCCAGCGTATGGTGGGAAACTGAGAAGAGAAAAACAGGAAAACGCATCACCTCTTGATCAGAATCATCCGTTACGCGACGGCGGGCCGTTACAGCGTGCCATTCATGACGACTTGATAGCGCAATATCCGAACTTTGTTGCTGCATTGAACAAATCTTTTCTCTTTGATATTCATGATTGGAAGGGATGGTCATTCACTGTCTTCAAAACGATTTTCTCGGATGCAGGAATATCGCTTCTACACACACAATTCACTCCTCCGCGATGTGACGCCGCCGCTTACTCCCAATTGCTTTATGCGGTTTGTTTTGATTTCCTGCGCCGTGCCTTTCAACCTGATGAAGATATTCATTCGTTTGGGGCATTTTCTGTTTTTCTCCTCTACTCGTTGTTCGAAACCAATCCTCACCCGGAAAAACTATCTTCTGAAATGGAGACGTTGCCAATGAACATACAGCACCGCTACAATCCTCGCCTGGCATTTCGTAGATGCTATCGAGAACGAATCCGTATTGATTTAGAGCACTATCATGATCTGCTACAGCTGCGCGAGTTGTGCTTAGCCAAAGTAGCCAGTTCACAATTTGAATTGGGGGATTGGGATCAAAGCTTCAAAATCACATGTTCGCTGGCAAAAGACACCGTTGAAATAATCGTGAGACTCATGACGAATTTCGACCATTGTGCCTACACAGGACCATGTGGCTTGGAAGCTCTAGCTGGCCATGGCGACTATTCAGTCCCTCCCACAACTGTTACCGAAAAGTGGTGGAAAGAAAATCGCCAAACGTTTCTGTGGACTGACACGGCGCTCAAAGTTTCTGAGGCACCTCTTGCTGAATTCTACCAGATACCCACCGTTCTCCAAGAGGAAGTAGAGCAGTATATCAATCAACGCAATTCTATGAAGCAAATGCAATGGTCTCGCGACAAACAAAGAAGACACCGGATGAGGGATGGGGCAACTCACTTGTTTCCGATGGAGAAAACTGGACTCGATGGGCTAGCTTTCTTTTCGAGATCACGAAAGCCCGGAAAGAAACGTGTTAGGCTTCGTCACGGTTTTGTCGAGATAGCTGTGGATGCCTCTACTCATCCATCGAGGAGTACTGACTCGGATGGCATCGACGAGCTGTTGACGCGAGAACCCATTCTAAACAATCAAGATGAGAAAGAGTCGCCCGGATTTCAGCTGGTTTTACCTGAAGGAGTAAGTGCAGTCATAGAAGAGAGTTTACAGGATGCTTTTGAAACTCTGGTGCATCGAAAGGTGATTTTACCACCGGCGACAGTAGCGACTCATCCCGAAGAGGTTTCTACATTGGCCAGAAGCCAATCTGTTGCGACGTCCGTCACAGGTACAGGAAGAAGTGCCTTGCGAGCCCTATTACTAAAAGCTACATCGGAAATTATGAGCGAAGGAAAGTCTACTACATTTCTAGAGTCTCAGGAGGATTTAAGCGACGATCTTCAACGTGAAAACGCAAACGACGTATTTTCAGATATTTCTTCCGAGGAGGGCGACGTGACAGTTGCTGGTTCAACGCTGGGACGATCAGCTCTCCGAGACTTACTCTCATACGCCACTGGTAATAAAGCTGTCCGTAAAAAGGTAAACAAGGGCGCGAAGTCTTTTGCAAAACGTGCGCGGCAGAAACAATCAAATAGAAAAACACTCGAGGCGCTTGCTAACTCAAAAAATTTCGCAAGGGTGGACAAAGAACGAGGCGAGCAAGACTTCTTTCAGTCAGATGCGGACTCTTCTCATTCGTCTAATTGCGATTCTGACTCATCAGGCCACGACTCTGAAATTGAGGATGAAGGTCGCGCTGCACTCAAAGCGTTACTCGCTCGAGCAGCTGCTTGGAAGTGAACCGAGTCAGTCCCGACTTTCGTGTCTTGTCGAATCGTCTTAGTAAAGCTTTTAGCGCACACCATAACAATGGCAGTCAGCTCAAGCTATTGTGAGGAGCAAGCGGAGTGAGTGTACAAACTATGCTTCAATAATACCATGTCGCCAGCAAAAGAGAATGTTAGCTAGAAGGCACAGGGCGATCTTAATGCCGCTTTCACATTGAAGCTCCACGGTGAAGAAACTTTACAAGTATCTTCGTTGCAAAGCAAATAGCTACTTCCTATAAATTATACATAGCTAAATAATGTCACTGTATTAAAAACAACTGTATGTATATTTTCGCCGATGCGCAGCTGGTTCGATTCACCCTTTTCAAGATCTACTTTTCCCTTGCCAGGTACCGGACTTGACGATGAAATCTATAGTGCTCCAATGGAGATTTTCTATGCCGAGGATACCTCAGTGGGTTGCTGCGCAAATCAGATAAGCGCCTCCATGTTGGCGTCTATGTGATATCTTTAGAAACAGTTGAGGCGCTGTCTCGAGTTCTTCTCTAAAGTTACACCCTGGGTCGCTCACCAGTACGGAGTGCTTGAATAAGTTTTGCGAATATCTCCAACACCGTCAAATTTGGTAAATCATTCTGTTTGATGCGACAATGGATAAGGTCGTTGTCCTCAAAAGCACAAGATTCTTGTCAAGCCACACCAGGATAAAATGGAAATTCTTCCACAGCAAAATTGTTGGTGATCCCATTCTTCATTCCCTATGTTTCCTTTTGCTTTTCCGCGCCGGGATACCAGGTAACACGACCAGAACGCTGAGGTTCGTTGCTCTCAATCTGAGTCAGCGAAGGCAAACAAGAGTCCTCATCCGGATGAATTTAGGCCGGACAAAAATCTCAACACAATTTTGTCCCCAAGGAATCAACACAATGATTTCCTTACGCCTTCATACAATGTAGAAACTGTTCCAATTAGCAAACGGTGCTTGGCACTTGGTAAAGCTACGTTTCGACTGGCAAGTGAGACACCTTTATAGTTCTTCTACAACTCTCAACTTCGGGTTGGTAAGAAATGTAGCAGAAAATCATTTCGAATGCAATTTCGGTGATTAAAAGGAACATAGTGACCGTATTATGCAACTCTGATTCTTTCGCACCCCAGAAATACCCGTCAAATTCAGTAAATTTCTGTTCAATGCGCGAATGGAAAAGATCG